>PNEQ01115124.1:0-113386 GCA_003012365.1 Medauroidea extradentata | reverse complement strand
ACCTTAGTTCATTGTTACCATAGTTCATTGTTACCTTAGTTCATTGTTACCATAGTTCATTGTTACCATAGTTCATTGTAACCTTAGTTCATTGTAACCTTAGTTCATTGTTACCATAGTTCATTGTAACCTTAGTTTATTGTTACCATAGTTCATTGTAACCTTAGTTCATTGTTACCATAGTTCATTGTAACCTTAGTTCATTGTAACCTTAGTTCATTGTTACCATAGTTCATTGTAACCTTAGTTCATTGTTACCATAGTTCATTGTTACCCTAGTTCATTGTTACCTTAGTTCATTGTTACCATAGTTCATTGTAACATTAGTTCATTGTTACCATAGTTCATTGTAACCTTAGTTCATTGTAACCTTAGTTCATTGTTACCATAGTTCATTGTAACCTTAGTTCATTGTACCTTAGTTCATTGTTACCATAGTTCATTGTAACCTTAGTTTATTGTTACCATAGTTCATTGTAACCTTAGTTCATTGTTACCGTAGTTCATTGTAACCTTAGTTCATTGTAACCTTAGTTAATTGTTACCTTAGTTCATTGTTACCTTAGTTAATTGTTACCTTAGTTCATTGGTACCTTAGTTTATTGGTAACGGAAAGATAAACAAACAAACAAGAAGGCGAGTTAATAAAAACATGTTAAAAGCGTCTATGATGTTAAACTGCTACTAATAATTCAATCACGAATCGCTCTGTTAAGAGCACAAGAAATTGACATCACTCGTTTACTGGTTGAATGGCTCATTCTTGAGTCTATTTAAGCCCTAACTGTGCTTGAGGGCAGCTACAAAGTGACGTCACGATTGCAATATATATTTCTACAGTTCGAAGCCAGTTCAGGTTGCCACCTAGTTAAGTAGTAGCACGGTGTCCAGATATTTAAGGGGGAAAAAAAAGGGTTTATTTGAAAGAACATACAAAACAGTTAGTCAATGATTTACTCACTTGCTATGTCCTTAAATGCACATACAACTTGATCGACTCCAGAGCAAATTATATTATTATACAATATTGTTATTTTCGTTCATTAGTGACTTACGGAGTCACGCATTCGGGAAACTCGACAGATGAAAAAAGTTTTTAACCTCCTGCAGAAAAAGTCTGTGACTATCTTTAGTGGATTAAAGCCTGGACATTCTTGTAAACCCGTTTGCAAATCGTTAAGATTTTGCTCTGGCCATGTGAATATTTAAAAACATATATGTATATATAATCTACAATTAAATTTGCCTTAAAAGCAAATAATATTTCATAACAAACGGAAAGTTGCATTCGCATGTAACAACAAGGACCCGACAATTTCTCCATATCCCTAAAAGTAACGTAACTAACCTCCAGAAACGTTTTAACTATGCAATTATCAGAGTTGAGAACAAATTACCATCCATTAACTAGTTAAACAAAGAGGAATATAAGAAAAATATATAACTAAAGTAAAACAATTTTTAAACCTTCAAACCTTCTGTTCAGTTGAAGTGTTTGTGAAGCGTTAACGCTTACTGTGTACCTTTTCATGTGTTTTTCTTGTTTTTTTGCTCATTATTTTGTTTGACTAGAAGTATCAGGCATGGTCAACTTTACGTAATGTAATACGCCGATGTTTTTAATGGCATAACGTTAAAATCAATCAAGTAACCCTATGATTCCGTGTAACATCAGGATAGTTTTGTCTAAACGCGATCAACGAAGTTTATTTAATTTCAAACATTTCGACGTTATGCAGGCATAACGAATAAATTAGGACTCTAGTAAGCCATTGACCCCCTTTATTTGTCAATTGCAAGATTCATCAAATTTTTTTTTTCTGTGCTGCATAATTTCGTAGTAGTATCACTATGGACAATGTGAAACTAAATTTAATTGTATAATAATTGTAAAATTGCTATTGACTTCAGAAAGTTGTAGTGCCCCTTTTTCTTTCTGGCTTATAGTATGATAAAAAAAAAACATACTTCGTGTCTTGTCGCTAAGTAACACCATTACCGAGTTAAATAGATTAGTATGCTGTAATGTATGTATGGTAACGTCAATTTACAAAATGGCGGATTCACGGTCTGTTTCCATGCTATCGAACTATCACCCGCATTCAGACTGATCAGAGCAATACCACAAGCATGTCCCAAGTGAGTGATTTTCTGAACCAAAAGCGTTTATGTAAAAAGTATCAACAAGTTGACTATGTAGATAAGATTATATAGTTGGCTGGCTTGCGCAGTCAGAGTTTGTTTATGCGCTTCTTATCCTCGTCAGGTTTTGTATTTGAGAAGTTTAATTTATAGAAACAGGACGGAATCTACACCGTTTATAGACTTAGTGAAATCTCATATTTCTGTTAGAAATTATATTTTATTATTTTAGCATACTGAATATCTTCATGTAAGAATTCGTCCTGTGTGCACGTAGAGTGACTGAAATTTTCAATTGGCTGCTTTCTCGGGGAGATTTTTTTTGTGGGCTCGGAGAAATTACCCGTAGTTTGTTACTTAATGCGTTGATGCTTTATTTTTATTGGGTCTTTAGAATATAGTAGGAAGTTTTGTGTGTATCAGTACAAACAACCTTGGGGAGATTTTTAAACACATCTCCAAAGAACGTAAAAAGCTATGATTGTATTTGAACTTGCAAATACAATATACATTATGCAAACATGAGGTTCTGATTATTTTGCATGATATGAATGAAAATACGCTGTAGACACACACTATTTCAGTTGTAATGCAAGAAAACCACTTTGGCGAGCTACATTTCAATGAATCGGCAGTAAAGGGTAGAAAACAATTTCAGATGCTGCTATATATTTTATTAGCTGCAAATTTGAACTAATATGAAGGGACGTCAATAATTACATGAAGGATAGGAAATTTATCGAAAATATTCTATGGTCATCTTGTTTCAATGCCTTATGTGCATATCTACAGGTCTTCATCTTGGTTATTATCAGAGGTTTTTGTGCAGAGCGGTTATTTTTAACCGAGCCAATCAAAACAAGATTACTACGACACCATACGTCTGCGGCCTGTGGATAGAACTTTAAGACGCTGAGAGTTAAAAACGTTTTATTACTAGGGATGTGAAAAATTCTCGTTTTCTCTTGGGCACTAACTAGAATTCAAGCACTTGCAAGTTTTTGTTACATTCGCAGTTGGTCCTAGACTTAGATGACACCTCTAGGGCTGTTAGATATTTCGATATATCGATAATTATCGATACCAAAATTAGAAAATTTAACCGATATCTAAATGTTTAAATACCTATATCGGTGTTACGATATTATCGAATTCACCCGATATAGCGATATCGATAATATACCGAAAACGATTTCGGTATAGTATCGATATCGATAGTATACCGAAACCGATTTCGGTATGATATCGATATCGCTAATACATCGAAAACTATTTTGGTATGATATCGATTTCGATAATATACCGAAAATTATTTCGGTTTTTTAACATACCAATAACCAACAATATATTTATGACGTAACGATATTATCGAAATTACCGAAATATCAATATCGCTAACGTACCGAAAACGATTACGGTATTTAAGCATACCGATAACTAACAATATATTGATAACGTTAGTATGTTATCAAAACCACTGATATGTCGACAATGACATACCGATAACGACTTCGGTAATTGAACATACCGAGAACTATAAATATATCGATAACTACCAATGTCGAAACCGAAAATGTAACCGATGTATAATTTTCTAAATATAGATAAATCGGTATCACGATATTATCGGAACCACAGGTAAATTTATATTTTAGATTTATTGAAAACAGTTTCATATAAATAGACAATGCTGCCGAAATTTTAAGTTTCATCGAAAGTGACGAGTTCATTGATATTGCTTTTGGACCTGACTATTATCTAAATCAAAACTATTAACGAAAAGAGCATTATGATCGAAACCATTATATCACTGATATCATGATTGGACAGTATTGTTATTGTACGAGAACGATATTATTTATGTTCGGTAAATCTTCAATATTTTTAATTGTCATTGTCAATTACATTTTAACTTATTTTGCCAATGATACGTGATATTAAAGACAAGAAAGGCATAATATAAATAATAAATAACATCACTGTCACTGTCTATGTTTACCGTAGGTAAATCTAATTCGTCTCACACTACTTTAATCAGGTGTACATTTTATTTTCTTCGATTTCATTTCACGTATTAATATGCATAAATTTACAGGTTTCTCTGAAATTTCAATGCCACTAATAACTGTATGTTAGTTAACCATGCCACATAGGCGATAAACATGCAAATGCTTTGAATTATCAACATTTCTGATATCGAACAGCCCTGGACACCTCGTGCAGCGCGCCGAATCAATAGTAACGAAAAAAATTAATTCAGGTATAATCATGTGATACATCTGCACCGGAAACCATTGAGCAGCTATCTCTACTTCAGTAAATAGTTAGTCTTGGAGACTAGTGATCAAATTTGTGAACGCAGTATATTTTCCGATCTTCATCTATCACTAGAGACATGCCAAATTCGCGTTATTTTCTGACATCTGACTAGACTCCAATGCCCGCTGGCCGGTACTGTCGTGCCTTGGCGCGGAGAATGCTTACACGGCAGAGAGGCCAATCTCTGTTAAATCGCAACACACGTAAATGACAACACATACAAGCTCGTGGCCAATTGAATCGCAGATTATTGATTATTCTTAGGGGCTGGAAAATTTCGCGAATTCAATGACCTACATGAGAGAATGCACAATCCTGTGTATACTCAAGCCCCGTCCATTTGTCCACTAGCTGCTACTAAGACAATGAACGAATAGACGGGACTTGAGTATGTATAGGACAATGGATTCTAGCATGCAGGTCACTGATACAGCAAAAATTTTCCGGCCTCTAATTATTCTCTGTTATGTATAGGAAAGTGAAATTTAGTCTGCTACCAAATGATAACACGAATGGCCGGATGAGTTCTTCTGAGATCTCACAAGAAATGCCCTTCTCATTCCGTCGCTGTTATACACTCATCTCACCCCCACTTCATGCATTCTTCGGAGCAGGGTTCGATAGGCTTGGCTGCCCAACCTTCACCCTGGCCTTCTCCCACACACACTCTGGCCAGAAGTTCTTCAGCAGCCACCACCGTGAGCGTTCGATTTTTTGGATTTCGGTACGCTACGTGTCTGTGATCTTCTGGAATTTTCTAGAGTTTAATAGAGTGTCTTGTTAATGGATATTGATTTTACTTACTAAATTGCCATTCTTAGTATTGATTCTTGCTATTGGCCGTGGGCGAAAGCTGTAGGCCACTCATAAAACATCACTCTGTCCCTGCCAAAAGGCGGGAGCACGAAGTGGATTTCATTTCGTTAGTGCAGAAACGTAGACAAAAACAACGTTTATATTAACGTAACAGTGAGTTGATATACCAATTTCTATCTCGCCTCAAATTGTAAATATAGACGTGGCGGGTGACATATCGTAACAACTATAGTGAAAAAATACTTAATGTTAGAAAATGAAATAAGATATAATAATAAATAATGCCTGTTAGCATAGATTTGAGAAGTTCTCAGTTTAATGTGAATGGCCTATATCTACGAACGCTGTAATACTCCTGCTTGTGTTTCTAAACGTTTAAGGTAGGGTTTGTACCAGCTGTTTTCAACAAAATGAGATTATTTTGGAGAACATCTGGTCAAGCGTAACAACACAAAACTTAAATAAAATAAAGACTTATAATACACAGATCCCTAATAAAAATTACAACAATAATAGTTTAAAATAACTGTCCCTTAACAGTGTCGGAAGACCCCTAAGTAAACATAGGTAGTTTACGTTATCAAACTTGCAACAAAATAAGTAACGGTAAAATAACGTGTGGAAAGTGTGCGTAAGTTTATGATAATTTCAAAATAAAATCTTGCATCTTAAATTACTTTTAAATTCAATCTTTTGACTAGTATATCATTTTGTGGATATAATATTGTTGTATTGTTATACTTTGTTTCATTTTGGCCGTTTTCGATTAACTATTTGGTTTACTTAGTGGTCCCCAGATGCCGTTAAAGATCAATAGTAATTAGAAACTATTAATTTTTTTTTTTTACTTTTTAAGTGATCATTTATGATTCGGTATTACAAACTTAAATATTTACGTTTTATTTGTAGTTTTTTATAACTGTAATATTTCTACAATGTATATAACCAATTAAAATATTAATTTTTATACATTAAAAAGGAATTGAGGTATTTGTTGTCATACAAACTTATTAATACATAAATGCACTTATTTTAATGTACAATTTTATAACTTAGACATGATAAATAGTGCAATAAGAAGAACATTTTATAACAAACTATATACACAGAATAAAATGTGAGTCTTCTGAAATTCGTGTGGGTGTGTAAACGTATATATTTATGTATGTAGGTACGTTACTGCAATACAACATTACTCGGTGTTGTAAGCAAATACGGGCCCACTAAACACGAACTTATAAAATATCAAAATTATTAATGTACAATGGAGGAAGTGTATATTATTGAAATTTATATGACTGTAATAAATTAGACAAGACATAAGAATTGTAATAATTACTTACTACTTTATTGATGTTATACTGTTACTTATATAAATAATTCTTACTTGTTTTTTTATTGTTTATTCATTCAGTTGAAGTTTTGTTTTTTATATTTTTGTTCATTGAAATTTTAATTTTGCTGTATACATTACACGTATTGGTTGTAAAGCGGCCTATGGCTGAACTGTACGTGGGTAAACAAATAAATAAATATACATACACAGAGGTTTTCGTCTAACGCTTGTTGTAGTTTGTCATGCGATTTTTTCTTGAAACTACCAAAATAATCCCAATATTTTTGTCTAGTACAAGAGAAAATAACTTCAGCAAATTCTATTTCCATGTTTTTAAAATTACAGCAGAACCAATAAAGGCATGCTTTTTGAACATCTCAAAATTGCTAAAATTGGCTTTTCAGGTTTTTGTACCAGGGAAATTATCATCTTTGTTCGTTAAACCTAAACGTAGAAACATTTGTTTGGATTTATGCTTCACTTTGTAAAAATAAAACTATAGGAACACCAATTATATCATAAAAGACTACTACAAAAACACTTTTGCTAATTTAGTTCTCTATTAATATTACTGGTATTATTATTACTAATGGGCATAACAGCGTCGCTATACTTGTTTATTTTCAACTGCGGCCAGAATGACAAGTTAACTCAAGTTGAAAGGACATGTGTCAACTCAAAATTACTAACGTTAGGAATAAAATGCATTAGAGTTTCATTATTAGAATGCTGAAAAAATTATAATCACAGAGGAAAACCCTTTGGTAAATGTAACGTTAGAAATGACAGAATACCTGTAGGTCTATTAGTCTAATATGTAGAGACTTCCGGAGTTGATTGCGAATACTTTGAACGGTTTTAGATGTAGTAACATAAATTACATTGTTTGTGACGTTGGAAATTTTATCATTAAGCATTTTATGCTTCTACTAAGTTAATTTTCAGAACTAAAAGAGCTATGACGAAAAATATATGAACTAAAAATGGCGACAATAATTCCTCCTTAAGTAAGATTACTATGTGACATCACCTCCACGTGACATGAATGCGTGGTTTCGACTGTGTGACAGTATATATATAGTATTGGAGAGGGGTGGTTGTCAGAGTAGCAAGCGTGCAGGGTTGTACAAACTGCCACCATGCTGCGCACTCTGCTGCCAGCTGACCCGGCACTGATTTGTCTCGGGGGCGCGCACCCCTCGTTACATACCACCCCTTGTGTTACCCCCACAACAACGTCGGCTCTCATTGTGCTCGTCTAGGAACCACAAAGCCACTATATCTCCCAGCTCACGTCCTTCAGCATGTTGGGACCAACTTGGTCTAAACCATCGCTGTGTCAAGTGCCTGGCCAGAGCTGTCATAGCTCATCATGCAATTCTGGGCATTGCTGCGATAATACAGGCTGAGACAGTAAAGAGTGAGTTAAATTTGCGATTATATAGCAAATGAAAACATAAGTAAAAAAGTTTCCTTTGGGAGTAATGCTAACCTTGAAAATCGACTTCAAAATTACATTTCCTTTAACAGAATTAAAAAACTATTTGGTCTTTCATTATTCTGACATGATTCAGAGCGTCGTTGCTTTAAATAAGTTTTCCTTACATTTACATTTGAATAAAATTTTACATGCTGTCACCGTGAAAAATTAACACTCTCAATCCTGACTCATCCTATACTTTACTGCCAATCATGGAAAATAAGCTATAGTACACAGATACATGCTTACTTCAGTCAATATTGTGCAACAGTTAAGTGTTTATTTCATGCTTTTTACCAGTTACCGTTTTACTTGTAGGCAATATTTCTTATGTCAAATATTTATACTTATTTAATTTTTTTTGGCTTTTGTTTATAACTTATACTATGAAATATTACTGTTTTTACTAAGTCATATGAAAAATAATTCACATAAAACAACAAAATTTTGGCAGGCATTCATAATCTCTTTTTTATAATGTTGTGAAGTTTTTCCTAAAATATCTCCGGGAGCATATTTTCCTGTGAATAACCTTCTTTCTGCCTATTTAAATTTACTGTAGACATTAAAAAAAATAATTTGACAGTTTATAGTGCATTTCTAAGTGTTAGAAAAATGTTATAATGGGGACTGCTGTCTAAAAGTTACAATTTATTATATGGGGATGTTAAATATTGTATTAACTGTAGCTAAGCCGATTTTAATTGACAGCTTTTAAAAATGAAATGCAAGTTTTTGGTATGTTCTGCAAGAAATATTTAAAATTTGGCCATTTAGAGGAAACTATGTATGTATGTGTGTATATATATATATATATATATATATATATATATATATATATATATATATATATGTAAATGTCCTATGACAAGACTGCAACAACTCAAAATTCCTCGAATTTATATATCGGAGTTAAAACTGTTCTTACTGTCTATTACACGATATAACTACAGTCGCAAACTATAAATGAAAATAAATATGTTTTTTGTTTTAAAATTAAGCTGTTCAAGCTTAGTGAGTGAGTAAATGAGAGATTTTGGTCAGCGCTTAACATCGAGGTCTTTAGCGCTGAGGAGGGGTGACATGAGATGGAATGGAAGGGCGGGGGAAACGGGTGATCCTCGTGAAAACCTGTTGACTAACGGCATCGACCGGCGCGACCCCTGCATGCGAATATCCGGGGACCGACCCAGTCGGGAGTGGAACCTGCATCGCCTTGGTGGGAAGCGATTGGTTTGTCCTTCCGACCACTGCGGCCCCTCCACGCTTAGTAAAAAAATATAAATAAAAAAAACATCTTTTGAGTTGTGGCCGTTTTGATCTGCGTCGTTGATATACGTACATACGCAAACATGAGTAATATTTAAACTCCTGAAGCACTGTTTTTCTTTCATTTTATTTTTATGAAAAACAACAACAATATACAGAAATAATTTTTGTAAACTTAAACAACTCAAAGCGTTCGCGTTTCTGAGCCGTGCCACCAGATGGCTGCTGGATTATTTGCTGTCGAGTGTTCTGAGTAGGTAGCGAAGCTTACTGAAAGAACAAAATACTACGAGGTTCGTGAATTAAGGCAGCTGCTCATCAATAATAATGCAATTACAGCTACCGGAGTCTAATAGTTTGCTGGTGCTTTTGAATTAGATAAACACAACAAATGCTATCGCTAAAGTTGAAACATAATAGGGCCATGGAGATACCAGCAGTGTTGTATTAATTTCCCTATAGTAATTAATTCGTATTGCCTTGTGCAACAGTGCACACATGACATGTGTAGCACTGACTTTAAGAAATCACCACAATCCAGCAGAATTTTAATTATAATGTTTCAATGTTCTTGCTGTGGGTTAGTTTGACGTTATTACAGTAGTTCATGTGTTACAATTTTACTGTAGCGTAAGGTACACAGAATATATACTATTATGGAAGTAAAAAATATCCTCAGAAGTATAAACAAAACTCAATAATTAAACAATATATTATAAGGGTAAAGTGCACTCTTAATAAATGTCAGTCATTTAATCAAACTACAACTTTTCTAGTAAAATACATTTCTTTATGGGGAATTTACGCTATTTAGGCTAAGATATTGCTACATATTTTCAGTTACAGAAAGCTAGCTTGCTATTAACTACGTAACTAACAAGCATGTGCAGCACTGTACATGAAACCTACTGTAGTGTTCGAGAATTCTTTGAGGTTTTATTATAAAATAAATTAAATTTGGTAGTTGGTACAAACCATCCACAGCCAGTAGAGATAAATCGTGAATCAATGTGTAGAGTAAACAACATTTTTAGAATTACTATTATAACATGTTATGGCAAATCACTATCTTAATGTTTGTCAGAAGTAAGTAAATTAATAAATTTTATATTTTTACAGAAGAAACTTCGAACTGTTTACATCACCTCTGATAAACTTCACCATTTAAAAACTTTTTCACACCAAATAGTAAGTCAAAATTAAAGTTTCGCATTTCTGGGTACTTGTTAAAAATAAAATTTACCTTGCGTTCACTAAAAACACAATTGGCTCTAAACAAAGATAACGTGTAATGCTCAATTGTATTTCCGATATCGCATACATAAGGTTTTTATCTTTAAGAAATTGTGAATGTAATGAAACTTTTGCACGCTCCAAATTTTTTTTTTTTTTTTTTGAAAATGCAAAAACCTATCCTCAAGTAATGTTAAAGTCATCATTGCATATGGCAGGAAATATTTTCAGTTTGAATTATCTTATTACCGTTAAGGCTAATGGTGCACAACCGTTTGTAACTATCACGGTCGTAGAAGAACAGGTCTGGACACTCGCCTATCTAACAATGTATTTTGCTTGACCCCCTTGTTGTTTGGCTGTAGTTCGTCAAGTTACCGAGAATGTCGTACTTTTTGGCGCTGATTTCCGGGCGGTTGGACTCAAACACCGCCCACTTTTTTCCATTGTTAACTTTATAAAGTAAATAAAGATTGCTGGAGCCTTTTCTTAAATTTGTGAACCAAGAGAGTATTTCGTAAATTGATAAAAAATACTATTTGATAAATTGTTTATCGTAGCGGAAAGGAAGTGGGCGGAGTTTAGTCCGACCGCCGTAACATCAGCGCCAATAAAACACAATATTCTCGGTAACTTGGTGAACTACAGCCAAACAACAAGGGGGTCAAATATTCAGGCGAGTGTCCAGACCTGTTCTTCTACGACCGTAGTAACTATCGATATTTTTACTGCTACAAGATTTTCAGAAAGCTAACACATACTTTTTGACATTTCATGTTCTAAATATTAATTTACCGCACGTTTTACAGTGTTAGATAGAAAATTAATTACATATTATCTGACATTTGTTTGAATATAAGAAATATTGTGTTATTTTCTATCTTCCAATAAATGTCATATAACATGGAAATAATTAATTATCAATCAATGTAAAAAGGAATGTTAACTAACAAGTAGTGCATGAAATATCTAAAATGTTAAAATGCCTTCAGGAATGCTTGTAGCTAGGAAAATACAGTAAATTAAAGATGGTCGCTGACCACTGCCCTTAAGCCAGAGGTTTTATTAAGAGTAATAGTCTAAAACTGTAAATTATTGATTTTCACGTCATAGGAAAATTATGGAATGAAAATTGTATTTTATTCGAAGGAAATATCGTCAGATGTATTTCAAACAATTTAAACAGTAATGCATATACAGTATATAATATAAATTATTACAAAGTTAAGGGTCTTTACACAATTGAAAACTTTAGAATTTGACTGTAACATTTGACTTTTCAATAGATTACAATACCTACATGACTTCTTATGGAGTCGTACTCAGTGGAGTCGCCAAAGCTAAAGTCAAGAAGCCTTGACTTTAAGTGTCCGATAAGCTGAAAACCTAAAGTCAAAGTCAAGATGGCCGTTCGCAAGGAACCAGCTGATTATTTATTTTAGAATGAGAAATGTTTACTTCTAAGAACCGTTTTGTTCTCCAATATTGGAATTTTGTGTGAAAAAGTAACAGGTATGATTTAAATGTACTCGGAAAACCTGGTAAATAGCGTTGGATAAGTATTCGTAAATGAACTTTAAGTTGCGTCAATAGATAGCATTGTTTCCTTCTGAAAAATATTATAATAAATGAAATATGTATTCATAATTGGGCTTTCATTTTAAATATTTAAGTGATATGCTTTTATGGCAAATTCATAATATAATATTTCCATTTAAAAAAAAACAGATTTTCAATCGTTTTTCAACTGACGTTTCTTCAACTTTATGTTTTTATTGTGTATTGATGATATACATAAAGTAACGGAAACGTAAAGTCAAATGATAAAGTATTCAATTGTGTATAGGCCTTAACTGCGAGATAGTGTTAAGCGCAGGAAGACTATTGATGTTTTCTTCGCTTGCCTTGTACTGCGGGAAGTCTACCCTGGTGTCCGGAGACAGTAGACCTCGTGGTAACGAGCCTATGATGACTGCGCTCTTAACCCTCCACAGAGATCCAACCACGTCGTGGCAAGTGAGAAGAAGGGGGGACGTGGTATTGGCCCCCGGCTTTTATTTTCGCGTTAGCTTTACGACAGCCGACGTAATCCATCCCGAGCGCCGCCGGCTAATTATGCCCCGCGAGCTCGCGGATTACGGTCCACTTTTTAATCTCGCCCTCGGCCATGGAAGTGAGGACGGCGAGGAGGGGACATTACTAAAGCTTATCCACCAGCCCATCAGCCTCGGCAAACGACAGAGTAATTACGGCGAGTTCCGACATGTAACAGGCATAATCGCCATTACTACACACTCCCGTCAATAAGTAGCCTATACTTGAACATATCTCTCGTAAAACTGTTTCAGACCGTAAAAAGCTTTGTCGTAGAAACTGAAATCAGTATGGCTGCATTTGGTATAAGACAATAGAGTACCATGCTGCAATCGGGAAGTAACAATCCTAGGTTATATATAGCCCACGCTTTTACAAATATTCTAAATTTTCTGTAGTTTTCTAGATTTTCTAAACTTATTAGGAATTTTTTAGAAGATAATTGTCTTAATTTCGACAATTTCCGGAAATATTTTGTTTCAAAGTCCCAGGATTCATGTAAAATGACACGTAATCAAAGATGGCTGCTATAACGTCATCTAAGATGTTCCCAATCTCTCGATTTATAACTATTAGCGGTGTAGTGTTGGGTCACAAGGACAAGTTCAGACTGGTGTGCATACCATATTCTTGCTTGCCTCTAATTATATACAAATCGATGTTTAAAACTTAGTGGGAAATAAAGGCACGACAGAACTCTGTCGAAACTGTTAAAGATTAAGCGTTTTGCAAAAACTGAAAAATCTAGAGTGAAACTTAAATACAATCATAAAACAGGTTATAAAGACTTAACATTTTCAAACAAAACAGAGCGCGTATATCGTTATCTTCCATGTATCGTCCTCTTTCCGAAACCATGTTGTATTTTTTTTCTTGTTCATTGGGTTTATTCTCTAACTTCACCTCTGGTAAAGATTGTCACTCGTGACCGTCTTCACGTCGTATTCTCTAACGCAGCTCTTTACCAGAATCTCAAAATACTTCGCAATACTGTATGATGAGCTCTGAAAACCATCATACATCTTACTAAATTATATTTCCTCACTTTTCATAGCGTGTTTTCAGTTACTTATTACTTAAATTTAGTTTTAAATAATACAAATCGTATTTGTTCTACTTTACGATACCGATTTCAAAAGTTTTATCATCAACTAGCCTCGAGCAGAAAGTTAGTATAAGCGTTTTTACAAGACTTCGTTAGTGTATCTAAGGTCAAGAGATAGCAGCACGCATGCTGAATTGAATGTGTCTTTGCGTGGGGCAGAACGGCCATTTCAAAAATATGCACAAATAATGAACTAAATACTTGAGAATCAACTCAGCTTTGTATATTGTCTATGTATACTAAGATTGGAAAATATTTCCTAAGATATTTTACACTACGTTAAAACGTAAAAGTGGCCACAATTAAATAATATGAACAGATGTTAAGCGAAATTCACAATTTTCAACTCACCAATACACGTAGTATATGCTCACCATGTTTGGTAAAGTTCTGGACAATACTTTATAAGATATGTGATACCATGTTTAAAATATAAAAATTGCCGCTATTTAAAAAATATGAACACAGGCACAGCGATGTAAAGTCAACTTTTTATATAGTATATGTGTACAATGTTTATTGAAATTATTAAATATATTTAATATGGAATACTGTGCTAAAAATATAAAAAAAAGACAATTTTAAAAATATCAACGCAGGATAAACTAAATACCCAATAATAAACACAGATTTGCATGTAGTAGCCTATATGTGTACCAAGATTGGTGAAATTCAGAAAAATATTTAATGTGATTGGCTATCAAAACACTATGCTAAAAATATAAAAATGGCCACCATTTTAAAAATATAAACACAGGATGAATGAAATTCACTATTTTAAACTCAGCTTTGTTTGTAATATATGTGTACCAAGTTTGGTGAAATTATGAAGAATATTTCCTAAGATATGTGACACTAAGCTAAGAATATAAAATTGGCCACCATTTTAAAAATATGCCCAAATAATGAACGAAATTCACAATATTCTAGTCAACTTTGCACGTATTATATGTGTACCAAGTTTGGTGAAATTCTGAAAAATATTGCCTAACATATGTGATACTACACTAAAAATATAAAACGGCCGCTACTTTTAAAATATACACACAGGATGAATATAATACAGAATATTAAAGTCAGCATTGTGTATAGTATGTGTGTACGAAGTTTGGTGAAATTTAGAATAATATTTCCTAAGATATGTGATACTATGCTCAAAATATGATAATGGCCGCATTCCGAAAATATGCACACAGGATGAACGAAACATACAAAAGTAAAGTCAACTTTGTATATAGTATATGTGTACCAAGTTTGGTGAAATTTTGAAGAATATTTACTAAGATATGTTATACTAATCAAAAAAATAAAAAATGGCCGCCATTTTGAAGATGTGCACACAGGAAGAACAAATACACAAAATTCAAGTCAAATTTGTATGTAGTATGTGTGCACAATGTTTGATGAAATTCTAAATTACGGTTCCTCAGAAATCTAGCATTGTCAAAAATTTTAATATAGCCATATTTTTGTAAATATGAACATGGCGTAAACGAAAATGTAAAAAAGTCAAGCCAGGTTACAAATAACTCTATGTGTATAACGTTTGATGAAATTCGCTATATTTGTTCAAAAGTTCGTCGGGGAGGGGGGGCGGTAAGGCACAAACGCACACACATGGACACACACACACACCTACACACATAGACAGAAAGATGATCTCATAAGCCTACTTTTTCCTTCGGAAAGTAGCCTAAAACATCTGAATGTACTACTAAATCGGACCGAATCTGCATCGCATGGAGGACCCATTAGTGTATAACCTAGACCAAATCGCTATTCACTTTTCTTTTGTCTTATCTTCTCATGATGACACACAGGACACTCAGCCATCTGATCAGACCACACTAAATCCATATTACAGTGACATTTAATCTGATCACCATGCTACACAGAACTTAATTACAGATATCTAACAAATCACCCCACCACATCTGTAAATCATAACAATCAATAAAATATTATTTAAAAAATTTTGCAATATAAAAAAATCGCAAGATCACTCGTGGACATAGTATATTCATCCAAGAACACTACAAACATCCAGAGCGCTGCTTCAAAGAACTCGGAGCAAATTGAAGTAATAGAAGGATGACTGGGAAAGCGACCAGCAACTGTAGTACACATAGCCGACGACTGGGCAGCAGACGACGAGCCCGACTACACACTGGTAAAACACGTATAGAAAGAAAAGACACTAAAGGGAAAAGTGATACATCAACAGAAAGAACCATGGCAGCGGCAAAAACACCACAATCATATGCAAAACACTCCAGTCTCGTCAGGCACAGGGGACAAAACCACCCCAGCAAAGGATATAATTCAACGGCCACAAAAACCAAAACACCAGAAATTTAAGTCTCTTGACATGACCCAATAGACCAACACACCATCATAATAGTATACTATTACACCACAACAACCATAATATCCACCAAGTGGTAAAGGAGGATTACCGAAAGATTGCTTGAGGCTCACGAATACTCAACAGATAGAATTTGAGCATAAATGACAGGCCTGGCACCGTCAGGCAACCTCTACATTCCAGATGGGATAAAAAGGAGACCACATTAAAATGACAAATCTACTAAAATCCATCTACTTCCACAACTGGAGATTTCCAGAGGACTGCAATGATAGGGTAGTCAATTGCAACTAATGTGTTAATACACCGACTGAGGATATTACCGAGTGCCTGAATGCGGCAGGAGAAAAGCACAGCAAAGTGATACTTATGGGCAGCAGGGGCGAATACCCCGAATCATTCCCCTTCGTTTCTGGTGTTTCTGGTAGGCGAAGAACCCCTACACTAGGTCCTGAAATAACCAACCTGGCAGGAGTGGCCGTGAAAGTTGAGATTTACAGCAGAGGTGGAAAATAGTTCAGTGTTTCAGGCGCCAAGGTCTAAGCCATATGACACACAATAGTAATGAGGACTCCCACTGTGTAAAATGAGATCAGGGTCACCCACACAGACAATGGCAGAAAAAGGAAGAGGATAAGCTGCTCTACTTCTTATACAATGGCGAGCACCTCACAAATTTCTCAGGTTTTCCATATCGATTGCATAACATTGCCATCAGAGACAGCTCAAAAAGACAAAAACATAGGCAAAATAAGGGGCCAGACCAATTTCACCTGACCCGCAGTCATTCCGGCTTTCATTTTCAGCTGTGCTCTTGTGTTCTAAAGCACGTACAAAAACTATTTCAAGAAAACTGAATGCATCAGACAATCGATCAAACAACACTGAACTAGAAGAAACACTAGACGACTCAATCTCTGGGATCATGTCTTGGGTTGGAAAACTAAATATCTGTTCACTCTTCTGGAAATTTGAAGCACTCATCAAGGGAGATTAACTCAGCATGATCTGACCACACTCATATTTCATCCTGACTTATCTCTTCCAGTGGATGGCAAACTCTTAACATCACCCAAAGAGGTGGAGAAAGCCATTTACAAACTCAGGTTCACAGTCAGTCTAGGCATCGACAGTATCTAGCACACTTTGTAAAGTCTTTCTCCAAAAAGCCATAATTTATTTCACACAGATTATCAATGCCATATTATCACACTACACTTTCCTACACCCTGGGAACACATAGCAATCATCCCTGTCCTTAAACACAAATATTAATCAGACATCATCACCTAATGAAGGCCGATAGATTTTCTATCGGTAATGTCCAAAGTAGCCGAGCACATTATCGTCGCCCGAATTAACATTGTCATAGTCCAATACAACGTGGCGGCAGACGTCAACGCAATCACTAAAGTCTTCTGTCTTCACAGACATTTCGTCCTCGTTTTTCTCGATCTGCCCAAGCCTTTGATTACACTCGCCACATGCTTCTTCTTACAAAACACCGATATTTTTTCTTTCCAGAATGCCTAATCACCACCATCCACAGTTTCCTCCCCAACCGCAGTTTCACAGTATGTGTTGACAACACCCTTTCAGCAGAAAAATAATATCTGCAGGCATTCCTCGAGGTGATGTGCTAAGCCCAACATTATTTTCTATACACGTGGCTGACATTCCGAAAATTTCAAATGCAAAAATTTATCAGTATACTGACGACATAGTAATTCTAATAAAAAATCAAGATGCTCAAACACTTTGTTCACATTCAACCACGAGCTGTGGAGGATACTTGACTGTTCCCTGTGCACACTTGTAGAGACGAAGTACAGAATGTGGAACGTACCGAAACCAGTTAAGCTGATTTCGCGTCACTTTTAATCCTTCTTCAAGAAATTCAGATGTCACCGCAATATAGTTATACCCACCTTCGCAGTATACGATCCCACCATTACTCATCCTCCCCTTCGTCTCCTGGATCCCCTCATCAACCCCCCGTAACTCCCAAGTGAGTTGCCTTCAGCCTTCAGTCCTCCTACCTCTCCTTAGTGTCTGTGTCTGTGCGGGAGTAGCTCCAGTAAAGGAGTATTTGAATGCGGGCGTGGTCATTCCGTCCTTTTTACTTCTCAATTCCCTGTTAACCATCCAGTTTGGCATTGATTCAGTGCTCATATTTACTTTTTGATCACAGTTTCCAATTAATTGTACTGTAACCTTTAATTTTTTATCTTCTTTCCTTTTAACCACATGTACACCGAATATCCTTATTTTGTAAACCAGTTATGTGTATTGTGGAGGTTCTGACCCCAATTGGTGCGAGGATAGATTCCTCTAAACAATACATTTCTCCTCTAATTCAAGATAGAAAAACCCTTAAGGGCACAATAAATAGACCTTAAGGCCATTATTAGAATGACCGACAAGGGCAGTAAATATTTGCGTTTCTCAATTTGCCATTTCTTCATTACTTATATCAAGTTCTTTTAACTTATTACTGCGTTTTAGCAGTAACTTTTCATTTGCTCTTTAAAAGTCTTAAATCCAGATCTTAAATAACTATTGTATTATAAATTTATTCTTAGATTTTTCCTATTATGTGTAGTTTTGATTTACAATATTAAATCATTTTTAATGTCAAAAATATTGTACAAGATTTAATTCGATTGTAAGGAGTCAAAAGAAGAGGCTGAAGACAATCTTTTTGTACATCAAAGTTGCATCAAGATTTTTGACAACGTATTTTATTTTCTGAATAAAACACCTTTCCCAAAAATAAATGTGAATTTAAAAAACTATTAACTAAATGTCTCAAGCTTGTTTTTGTCTATTAATAATGACAGGCAATGTAGTTCGTTTCACGATGTACCTTCCTCCACGAAGGGAACAAGGAATAATACCCGCTAAGGGTGCATGGGCAAGTAGATGAGGGTTCAATGCAACGAATCCAGACACAGCTCTTCTTCGCCAATTCAAACCAACACTAATATACTGAGTGTACGTAAATCACTCTTCGGTACAAACGTAAGCTCGGTTTATGGTACAAATGTTTGTGTAAATTGTGTTACATGGCCGATGCATAAAATCTGGGGGGGGGGGGGTTACAGGGAGGGACACTTCCCCCCTCCAAAAAAATTATTAAAGGGGATTGTCTCCCCCACAGGAAAGATCTAATAAAATAACAATATTCTACCCGCGTATATTAAAAATTTATAAATGAAAAGGACTGAAATAGCTCTCATTTTACTCCTTCAAATAAAAATTTTCCTGGAGAGGTCACCCGGACCACCTTCCGGTCCAAAGAGGTGATCAGCATATCAGCCAATGAATATACTTTACTTGTTCTCCCTCCCCAAGATTAATTATTACCGGCCACGCCTATGCTATATTACACGTGCTATAAATGTTTTGATACAAAAATATGTTATACCCTTATAAGACTGTAGCAGCACAATCATTCAAGGCATGTTAATATTTTCTTCGTTCGATGTTACAGTACACGCCAGCTCTGAGTCCCTGGCGGGTATGCGATTTTCGTTCGTAAAGATATAAATAATACAACTAGGCTGATACCATGTCGACGCACATACTAGCCGAAGTAACGTCGTAAGTTGGGATGAGTTTGCTACTGTTTTATTGTGGCGTGTATGACGTTTACGACGAAAAATGCATACACGCCAGGGACTCAAACCTGGCGCGCGGACAGTAGTGATGTTTTGACCCGGGTGGGGGTTGCGGTGAGGGGTTAGGTGTAGAAATATCTGCGGTAAACTATATGAGAACTGTCCTGCACGGCAGTGGTGTGCGGAGGGTAGGTTGCCCGGTAGCGCCAACTCGTCAGGGAGGACGAGCACTCGGAGAGCGTGGGCGGTGTGGCCGACGACCACGGCGCGGCGTCAGCTGATTTAATTCCCTCCCGCTCGGCGTCTTAATATACAGGGGACTCTTTAGGCGCTCCCCATGCCTCGATGCACACACAATACTCTCGCCAGGGATGTTGGGCACCTGGACGCCCACACAAACAAGACACTCAGGAAATTGGCGGGTTTAACGCAATATAAATCTAAATACTACGATTTAGTATGTCAATGCAGCAGTTGCTGACAAATGTATGCTTTGAACTCTCTTACAGCAATCGAAATAGCTGCGCGATTCATTGTTATAAGCCAGAGATTAGTTTCGCTAAAGATACGAGCAGGAGCCGAACGAAGCACAAACAACGCCAGGCATAAAAAACTGGTGTTTTTATATTACTACAGTCATTAGCCTATCCAGGACGATCCAAAATTAATGTGTTTAAAAAAGGTTTCTGTAGCAGCTTTAATGTATTTACTAATTGCCGATGCTGCTTTAATTTGGCGTCAATAATTTATAATCAGCCTATGTTACGTTACAACTGAAGTGTCCAAACTCACTGCTTTTAGTAACATCGAATTTTTACCTAAATGCTATCAATATAACGGGAAACAGGGTAGCAACCGCAGAAGTAAACACTTTGCCTGTTGACAATGCGGGCATGGTTCCGGATTCAGCCATTCTAGTTTCGTTTTTATGTGGTGTATCCAGATTACTTCAGACAAATCCTGGAATGATTACTTCCTAGTGTCCGTTGACAATCATTTCCCAAAATCTTGATATTGTGCAATATGCTTCTATGTGTGATGAATATGACATAATATCTTCAAACATTAGTAATAATTAAAACAATATTTCTTCTGGGGTTTTCCTAGGATATACTGCAGAAAATGGTTTTGTTTGTGTTAGTAGGTGGTTATGTCATGTCGATTTTCTATGTTACGTTATAACTCATTCACAGTGAAATCGGAAGTTTTAGTGGGCTCTTTAGGGTGCTGATGTGCGTAGGCTATGTAAAAATGTGATAAGTCGTAGTAGAATAATACTGATGTTTGTTAAAAGTGTGCTATAGTTTACTTTTTCTACTACAATGTAATACAAAACGTAGTTTGCAGTCTCTTATTCGTCAGTTGTAATAGAATTTTAAAAGTTTAGAGCAATGATTTCGTAACGTATTTATCCCAGTGGCCTTAGAGGAAAGAAATATCTCCGCAGTGCATAAGTCATGAGACAAATCCGACCGACACGGGTTCAACTTCATTCGGTATTTTGATAAGGAAACAGAAGCCAGAGAGTATACCCAAAGAGCTTCGGTTTTCCAACAATTTCATTCCATCCCTATTTCAAATTCACATCCCTTCAGAAACATTATTGCTGATGTCCTTAACTGTTTAAGCACCATACATTTTAAAATATGACTTTCAATGGCTGTATGTATCAATTTGACTTGAAAGTGATGTAATTTAATGACGCCGGGATGTAAGTTGTATTGATACTGTGTATATTATTGTACTGTTAGTAATTATAGATGGTACAAATTTATATCTTACATACTGCAGTCTTTCGGAAAAATTTATTAAAAACTGTATTGTTTAAATTTTACGTGTGTAACGTTTAAGCTTGTACTGTAATGCGTAACCATCGTAACAGGACGTAGATAAAAAAGAATTCTAATACTTCGTAAGTGTATCATAGAATGATATGCGCGACAATATCGTTCACGATACATGTTTTCAGAAACGAGCATACATTGCCAGCCCATGGCTACCTACGAATGCTGCAGATGTGCACATTATACATTGAAAGAAACCGGTGCAATAAAGTTCTCATGAAAATAAAGCAACGCTATTGCTATACCAAGTTCGGTTAAAACAGAATGCCATTAATTGTTCTTGGGATACGGTGTTGTAATCTAAATTATTTGTTAGATTCACCATTTTGGACATTATTATAAATAGAAATCACCTTTGTCGAAGTAAAACACAAAACAAATTAAGAGAGAATCGATTTTTCCCCCTTATTATGTCTGAAAAGGAAGTCTTTCAAGAGGGAACCTCAGTTAAATTTACCCCTATGTTGAGTTTTATAGTAAAATACTGCCAATTAACGTAACTACACCTGGGTGATTTGTTCGTTGGTTCAGAAGAATGAGCTGGGCTATGCATTTGCAAATTTAGTATACATTCTTGATGAAAGAGCTCCGAAATTGAAAGGGTATAATAACAAACTGGCATAAACCACACGTGTAAAGACTGAAGTCCAGGAGGATATTCCCAAGAACGTAAAAGGAACTTAAAGTCACCGATGAAAAAACCTGTGGTTGGAAAATAAACTTCACCACCTAGACACGACAAGGGATGACTGATACGGGAGTGTCTGAATAGGCTGAGGTCAGGAGTTAGAAGATCCTGAATCAACCTGGCAAGACGGGACAATGCTTAATAAGAGGATGACAAGTAGGAGTATGGAGTATTTAAGACTGTCATACACATGCTCCAGTGTTGACTGTGTCCAGCCTCCCGCACAGAGGATGACCTGCATCAGGCCTTGGAAAACGCAATGAAAGTGGCCGTGGTTTATTAAAAAAAATGTATAATGTTTGCAAATGTTTGTAACTGTGTAAATATGTATGTTTCTGATTCGAAAATAATGATAATAGAGATACCGTTCACTATCTGAGAAGACAGAGAACATGAAGACCTTGACCCCAAGCCTGCAATATTCATGAAAATGTCTATAGATGTCATAGTTAAAGGAGTAGAATTACTACACACCAAAAGAAAAAAGAAAATAATAAATAAAAATAATAAAGTTGTGAAAATTAGACCAAGTTACAGAAAGTTGCGTAGTCCATCATCCCAGTTTCGCTAATAACATCTTATATTTTGAGAAAAATTCATCCAGCGAGTAGCATAGAAAACCAGCTTTGTACGTTCAGAGTGCAATACAATTTATTTTGTAGGCAGCATGTATGTACAAAGTAATGAAGCACGTGTAAGTAAGGCAACATTGTAACATGCATCAAAGTATACGAACGCGAGACGCACAGGTGATCGCAACTAAAGATAATTGTAGTTTCAGATGTCATCACCACGAAAGTGCTTAATATGTTTGCGAAATGTGCTAATATCAGACATCCTTTGTTTATGTACGATTGTTTTCGCTATGCGACGAATCCACCGATAATATTCGATAGTTTCTTACCATTTCTAAGGCTTCTGTTTTCAGAATTTTGAAACGTCTAAGGGACAATTTTTTTTTAGTTAAAAAATGTGAGTACAACATTTTCAGGATGGCAAAACCATTTACTGGCCCAGTTTGAAAGTAATTTTGAACGCGTACCAGATATTTGGTACCAACACGAATTTTCTCGTACTGCCATTACATCCCCCAGAGGCTGGTCCAGCAACTACGGGTGGCAGCTGCCAGGCAGACATACTTAGGTGGGAGGTCGGGAGGGGAAGAGGGTGGTATATAAATCAAGGGGCGAGTGAGTCTCGTCAACCCCTCGCAGTAGCCGCAGGTGGCTGGAGACACTGCTTAGGGGCAGTTCCTTCGCCGGGGGTGAAATATGACGACCCGCCCTCCACTGTCTCCGATATGTACTGAGCCGCTCTCCTACCCTCACATATACAGTAGTGTAGGACAACGGTCATCTGCAGATAGGAAAGCCCGTGCTGCCGCCTTACGTGTATACTCGGTCCGCCGTTAAGCGTTCTGCCTCTTCGCCCTCTTCGTATATCCTGTTCGCCGTCAAGTTGTTTGATTTTACTAAAGAAAACCATACAAGTTGACCAACGTTGTCAACATAACTGCAAAGCCAATTCTCACAAGGATGCATTGTGTGTGTTCTCTGACAAATGGTATATTTACCAATATAGTCACCAAAATGGCAATGCGTGCCATACGCATAGGCGAGTGCAGTTTCTCTACTTAGCGTACCCTTTCCAGAAAGTAAGGATTATTTGTTATAAGTCAGAAAAATAATTGAAATTCTTCTGAATGAGTTTAGTACGGGACAATTTCTGCCACTAGTAGTGCTGGAGAGAACAACGGATGCAAAACCGAACATTGCCGAAGGATGAAGTTTTTTCCAAAAGTGCTGGCATTAAGTTCAACTCTAAGGGATATCAACGCAACTAGCATTGGAAATTAGCCTTTGCCAAACTAATAGCACTGACTATAAGAATGAACTTCAGAACAAATGATATCAATGGCTCAGTCCAAAATTGAAGGGAAAGGAAAGGAATTTTTGAGTTTGGTACACCAATGTATAGGCAGAAGTATCCAAATGAAAAGGAAATCAACCCATTTACTCACTTGTTTTAGTAATATAGCACTTTATTCGGTTTAGTACTAAAGAGTAAACATATATTTAATTTTATTTGCAATTGATTCGCCAATGGTAGACTGTAATAATTTAACCACCTAAAATAGCTGACTCTATACTTTTTTTTAAGCGAAACACAAACATTTCTAATACATTTTACCCAAAATCGGAAATTTTTTATTGTTTTGATTTAGCACTGGGCCATCGATGGTTTGTCTTAGAGGTGAACTAGACTTTCGCTGTAGATTACCTTATTTATGTATCAAAATAAGAGAAAGTTTGTTAACATCACGAGGATACGAACTGTTTTAGCACACTTGTATACCAGAATTAAAGCTTCATTTGAGAGAAAATTAACCGATGTTTGGTTACACGTTCAAAATTATTCGCCGCGGAAGGTTTAAAAAGGCAAATTTACTAAGCTCATAAAACTATCGGTGTTTAATATGATATAGGTTACAGCGATTGCACCCAGAAGTAACAAACGGATGATGTATTTTGTGAGAGTGTCAGGGAGTGATGTTAAATGGTCAAACCCCACGGTTACATTTGTAATCGTATAGTAATCTACGGAAGAAACGTACTAACATATCACTTTAGATCGAACAATAAAATGCATGGCTATAAGTCCTGCATTGTCGAGTATTAATGAAGGAAGATACAAAATATTTAATCGAAGTTCCGGAGTAGGAAAACAACTAAATAGACTGCAGTAATTACAAAGGCGCAACGTTTTGAAACCTAATACTCTGAGCGAAAATGTTATAACCGATATATATTCTATTTTAGCCTACTACGGTTTGTTTTTGGTGTGACAAGATGACATATTCATTTATTCTCAACAATGTTCGATAAACGTTAAAATGTTACTTCTGCGCCTCTTGAAACAATGTATACAATTTTATGAAGAAAATTTCTATATATATTTAAGAGATATTGAAAGATTCGTGAACACAAATTCTTATATTTTTTAACTCCCGTTCGGGATAGAATTGCAAAAAAAAAAAAAAAAAAAATACTTCTTAGTGACTTTCAAAAGCTTGTAGAAGTCATCCAGGAGTAGTCATATTTCTACGTCTGTTGATTGGTGTACTATAATTAGTTAATTAAGTGTACATATAGTGCATGAAGAAGGTACTAAAGGGCAGGGTATAAAACACAGAAAGTACTCTTCTGACTGTCAAACTATGACGCATGGCATGAATCTCTACAATGTAACGACGGGATGTACAGGATGGAGAAGTTGGAGAACCCCGAAGAAACCCACAGACCATGGTCAACGTCTGCTACGTTTGCTATAAGCTAACATCCAGAAATCGGTGCCAGATATACTGGTTTGGGGCAAACGCTGTAGCCACTGCTGTGGTTACATTGAGTGAATAGCTGAGTGAGAAAATTTGTAATGTATTTTATACAAATGTTGTCCCTGACTCAATTGAAGGTGACGCAAAGCTGAAGAAAATTATACGATACACTTAGGGTCGCAGAGGCTGGAAAATACAAATATTTGGCACACAAATTGTAATATGTATGTATATATATATATATATATATATATATATATATATATATATATATATATATATATATATATATATATACACACACACACACACACACAAAATGTTAATGCATGACATTTAAAACTCTCCGCTACGTTGTAGGGGATGCTAAGATGATTACAATGATATAGGACACTTGGTGTGGAAGTGCCTGAAAAACGGCACACAAGTTGTGGAACGTGAGGTTCAAATTCTGTGTCGATGTGTGCATAAAATTGGCAGATCTGACAGTTCATAGGTTCGCAGACATGTATAAAAAATGTGACGGTTTTTATTTCATTGTGTAGTGGTAAATGTAGAATATTTGTGATAGTCTTTTTTAGAATAATTTTTGAATTGCATATAAATGCGTATTTATTGTGTATTAATTGAAATATTTTATTTATATAACTTTTACATTATGGTGCGACAGTTATCGTGTATTTATTAACTAGTCATGAAATTTACATCAGGGGTTCTGATACATTACAAATCAAATTTTTTCTGTCATAATATTATAATTGTTAAGATAAGTAGTATTTTTTTCATTATATATATATAATAAATGTACAGTCGCAAGTAATCTGTATCTATGAGAGAACCGTTGTAAACTTCTAGCTTAGCTAAACATCGATGTAAATAGATTTGTTTTCGTAACTGAATGTTACTTCAAATACTCAGAAGAGAAACCATTCGTAAGTGAACAATGATCATATAATGGACGACTTGAAAAGAGGCGGAGCTTCAGTCAGGTGTGGGAAACAATTCCTATCTCCATGGATACCGCAGCCGAACATAACCTTCATTTAGCTGTTTGGCCTCACATGTCCCGGATGAGATGTACGTCAAGAAAATTGATTATTTGTTTGGAATTTGCCGTTTATTTCCAGGTAAACATTAACCTTATGTATTTGCGTATCTTAACCATGAAATTGAATCTAATATTTTTTACTCTTGCGTGCAAATCTATGAATGCGCAACATTTTTGCTTTCCGCAATTACCAACCAACAACTCAGCATGTTTGTATGTAAACAAGCTTTGTTTCCTACAGTATTTCCCCTGTGGTGTGACGTCAGGGGGCGTGTACTTCAAGTCGTCCATTACGTTACCTATACTAAACATTTTACCCTCGGAGTGCCGAGAATGAAGGAGGGATAAAATTAATTTGAAATACACGTTTAACTATAAAACGTACCTGTGTTCATGACATATCTCAATAAATATCAATATCTATACAAATTACAGAAAATAAAGTCATAAAATATATAAGTTTCAATTTCGGCACGATATCAGTATATTAATGTTTCTAAAGTAGAAATACGCTGTAGAACTTAAACGTGTAATCACTTACTATAGTTCTATGGGTATTGTAAAATCTTGGCTTTTTTGTTGAAATCCAAGAGTCTTTATCAAATATTTGATAACTGATTATAAATGAGAAATAATGTTTTTGTCTAAATATCTGCACATTGCGGTGAGATAAACCTTAATGTTTTAGCAGTTTCAGATTGAAATTACACAGTACGTAAAATGAAACAGAAGCGGAAACTTTAGAGTTTATGTATGTGCCTATACATATATTAAACATGAAAGGAAAATTATGTTTTAAAAGTTATATTTTTAACGCAAAATATATGTAGCAAACTCTCTGTGACCACGTTACATTCAGGATTTGTAAAACTTAAAATCAATTTACCTGGTACCAAAACATTTTATGAATTATAGAACATTAATTTAATAAATTAACGCACTAGCAAGTTACAAAACGAACACAATAGTGAATACAAATATTTACGTAACATCACTTTTGGCAGCAAAACTTGAAGCGATTTATTTGTACAGATAAGGGAACATAATGTTCTTCTGTACTTGCAAACGTACAATTAATTAAACGTTATCAAACTGCAGCAAGTTTTTAATTTGTCAATTAAATTTATGCAAAATATTATTTTTGTGTTCTTTTTTACAAATGTGACATGTTTTAGGAAGCCTTCTTAAGTAACATTTCCCCAGAGTAATTGAACCAATTTTGAAACTAAAATATCTGATGTTTAAATATAGGCATAGTACACAAAAATGCTATTTTGTATAGTTTTATTAATAACTCACGAAAAGATAAATAAAAATAATAAATGCTAAATTAAAACGTTATCAAGTTATTAAAATGTATAGTAACATTAAATAAAGCAATAATAAAAACGAAACAAATATTGTTGAATTGCAGTTCCAAAATAAAATCTAATGTCTTCCTTTAAGAAACGTTGTGCAACGCACGCATTTATTATTAAACTATTTCCTTCATTTGGAAATATTTGCAATACCATGTCTCAGTGAAAATTTTACTGTCCAGGATAAGGTGTTCAACAGATGGAACACAAGGTGTACTTGAAATAATTTTCGGCTAAGTTAATCAGATTCATTTAAAATACAATGTTTGATAAAGGTGATTTACATTATTTTCAGCAATACAGAAATTTATGTTCCACATTAATATTCAAATATCAAATAAACTGAAAGTTTAACAGTTACCGCATGCATTTAGTTTCAACATATTTTACTATACAAACAATGTGTCATTACATATTTCAATATCACAGTCTAAACGCGATTTTCTGTTAACAGCAAACTTAAGAAAATAAAACAATGCAATTTTGAAACGTAACTACCAGAAAATTTAGATATGTTTTTACCTACAAGAAACATTTCATATTTAAAAAAATAAACTAAACTAAACGAAAAAAAAAAAAACGATTTACGCGTTTTGTTAAGATTGCCGACAAAACACAGAAAAAGTTATGGAGCGAAATTGAAGGAAAAATACATATATATGGTATAAAATCACGGCAAGCAAATTGTACGAAAGACTGGATCTACTATGTTTTTATACGTTTTGAGTGTTCTTACTACTCACAGGCATGAAGAGTACAGGATAATCTAGATTAATTTGAGTCTGTAACAAGTTAGGCCTACTGTTTTTGGCACGAGTGTTCGTGCAGTGTTGCTACCGTTTAAATCCATACGACACAAAATAACATGATTTAAAGGTTATGTAAGATATTACAAATACTTTACAATAAACGCAAACAGCGTTTTCTTGTTTGAATTTGTAATTAACTGTGCGTTTTACTTTAAGGTATATTCAACTGAGTTGTATGATTTTACAATTCACTGTAATACTGGGCAATATTTTCGAAGAAGTATTATTTTTGCCTCTAAAACAGCAATAGTCATATCAAGTTATGCGTGTTTATTAATGTAAATGTTGAGAAAACTGTTATTAAATCTACGCAGCTATCCATTAAATTCAAAACAATTTACTATGGATGGTGTTGAGAGTCGCATGTATTGTTTCGTACATATAGGTAACCTAAACACTGCAATACTAACACGACACGTTACATGAGACCTATATGACTTGTAAATTATGACCTGCATTTACAGTAGCAATATGTATCTTTTTTATCTGTGTGATATATAATGTCACACGTGTTGGTTTGTGAAACAAGCACATGGTGTGACAATTATCTCTGGAGACGCCACGTGAAATTCAACTTGATACGCTCCTAGTACGAAACGACAAATAAAACTAATGACAAATTAAAATCTTAAATAATTGCATTTATTCACTATTCTCAAATATCACAGACGTTTTAATTTGACAGTTATGCTAATAAGGTAAAATAATTTTGGTTTTGTGGACGAAAATGACACCGTTATTAATTATAATGTTGCTTAAGAAGTCGTTACCAATGCAAGAATTGCTTGGAAAATAAATCTGCCAGAAGAATGGTTAAGTAAACAACACCTACTCTTTATTACGTATTTCTTTACTTGGGAATGTATTTACTATTGCTTGAAGAACATATAACTTTACATAATTATTTTAAAATTATATATATATAGACACACATAAACATACAGAATGTTTAGAGTTTAGAAGGCACACCACGCCAACTCTGGGTTAAATTGGAGACGATGTGGGAGTATTTGACAGAATACGAGATTGGATGAAACGACGTGTGAATATGTGTATGTGTGTGAGGAAGCAAGAGGATGTCATTTAGAACAAACATTTACTGTGAGTTTCTGATACTAGCACTGGTGAAACTGTCATAAACTCGTGGTAAATGTTCGAAATCTTGTCAAATACTGCCATGTCCGCCATAGAGAATACAAATGAGGACATAAGCATACTTGTATCCGTAAAATTGCACCACACTGAATTAAATTATCGTTAATAACACAGAAACTAAAGATTTCCGTACCTACGTTTATATGAACTTTTTTTTTGTAAGTGCCTCATTTCCTTCGATTCAATAAGGTAAAAAATATTAATTAAAAGTTCGAAATAATATATTAAAAATAGTTTTCAAGGGCATGATGCGTTAGGTCTGTAAGTTTTCTGTATGTAAACATGTCAAAATACTCAGAGGCAACATAACAATAAGAGAGGCAGTATCCATTTTATTGTTGGCATTAGGAAGGAAAACATTTAGTGTCAATAGGCATTTAGTGTGAAATGGTAGATCATGAATTTTACTGGGTGAAGTTACGGCCTCAGGATTGTTATGTTAAAAATATTGTAAACTAACACAAAATTATTAAACTCTTTATTCATAAAACCATACGTGCGATAACGGTTTACAGCAATTTCACCATTTAACGTATTAAAAGAATAACCTAGTTCAATTATTTCACTATAAAATGAGATATTTGCTTCGATTTAATATTCAAAAACATTCAATAGAAAAACCACCGCCCTTTCAGCGAAACAGCATACAACGACAAACTCTCCCTTCCTTTGTTCCTTAATGTAACTAAACATCCCAAGAAGACCAGACATACCACGTTGAATTGACAACATTGTACATCCACCATTTGTTTGCAAGTAAAATATTGCTATCAAGTGAAAATCGATTAATATTTGTGCTATTCTGACTAACCCAAATCTGATTTTATTTAACTGAAAGGCGATTGTAATTTGTAGGGCGGCTATGTGACTACTTTCTGAACTATTGCCGGTTTTTCTCCCTTTATTTTGTTTCCTACTGCCGTATATAAAGTTACATAACACTCTGCCGTCGGCTCGTCAGCTGAGTGATTCCGACAACACGAGCAGAATTGAGAAACTTTCTAATACACCGATTAGACATGTCTTTGGTAGAAATTCTTGAACAAAATTTTTACTGTATTATAAAATTATTTACCTCAAAATTATATTTTCAACAAAATGTAATGCTAGCCAATTTTTACGTACAAGACTTTGCTTAATATATTTCTGGTAAAATTATTTGGTTTCGTTTAACAGAAATAAAATTACGAGGTCAAAAACCTATACAGTTTTGTTTGACCAAATACGTATTTGAAGTTGAGCAAATAAAATATAATGTTTTAAAGTAGCTTACTGACTCTTCGAAAAGTTCATTAAAATTAATTTTGTGTACTATAGGAAGTATAAACCACGCGATTGCTCTCAAAGATGTTTCAACTAAAGAACTGTACACATGTCACTACGAAAAACAGTACTCGTACTCAACTGTCTAGTGTTCTAAATTACATTGTTTCCAGCACAGAGCCCCATTCCTTCTCATGACAAACTCTTCTGTAACCTGGGTGGTAACTAGGCAACCACTTTCACTCGTGTTTTCCTGGTTGGTATCAAGCTCGTTTACTGTAAGATTTCACTCCTAATTCCTAAACATATCTCTCTCCTCTTCCTCTTTTCTACTTCCTTCTCTCTTTTCCACGACTATTAGTGCGTGCCTTAATTTAGATTTTAATTTAAACATTGTATGGATTCGCCTAGCTGACTAAGTTAATACAATACGTACCGTGTGTGCGTAGAAATGTACATTAACAAGAAAAACACTAAAGTAAAATAACGCGAAAACACCCCAAAAATTGAAAACTTTTCAAAAGTCATATTAATAATTTTGTGCAAAAATTTATATATATGCGCGATGGGTTGGATGTTGTACGATTATATATATATATATTTTTTTCTTTTGTATTATATTCTTCATATTTTGATACATACAATTCTTGTTTATTTAAAATGAAATTATAAACGAGATGGTTATTACCATCCAGATAATTTTTCTGACTATTGTTGGGTTATTCATTAATTGCGCGATGGGTTGGATGTTGTACGATTATATATATATATATATATATATATATATATAAAATCGTACAACATCCAACCCATATATATATATATATATATAAAATCGTACAACATCCAACCCATATATATATAAAATCGTACAACATCCAACCCATATATATATATAATATATATATATAATCGTACAACATCCAACCCATATATATATATATATATAATCGTACAACATCCAACCCATATATATATATATATATATATATATATATATATATATATATATAATCGTACAACATCCAACCCATCGCGCAATTAATGAATAACCCAACAATAGTCAGAAAAATTATCTGGATGGTAATAACCATCTCGTTTATAATTTCATTTTAAATAAACAAGAATTGTATGTATCAAAATATGAAGAATATAATACAAAAGAAAAAAATAACAAAAATTAACGGATACGTATAATGGCGTAGACACGTGATGAGAACGGTCAGTTAGAAACAGACCAGACATGGAAACATAATGGGAAATATGAAACAGGTATCCTGAATAACCAAGGTATACATAATGAAGAAATATATCATTGCCACGAAGTTATTTAGGTATCTTAAAAAAGTTTTATGCAAATGCTATTGTTGATTATAATTTGAACGTTACATGAAATTTTTCCATTAACTGACTGATTACAATAAAATAGTATAGTAACGTGTTAAAATGTTTAAAACAGTACGGGAAACTGAAGTCGTGGACGCTAAATTTGTACTGATGAGCTTTTTTTTAAAAAAAAAACCTAATTGTTGTTTGTTACACGTTTTTCACTTCGTTTTTTTTTTTTTTTAGTCCAAGACAGGTGTATTTTTTTAGTTTTCGGTACTGTTTTCGTTGTTTAATCAAAACATATTATTAAATATTGTCTGTTTTATAGTATTATATTAAAGTTAGCTACACAATTGATAAATTCTGTAAACTTTTAATACAAACTTAAACTATATATTTTCGTGCTTATAGCTCACGGCTGACAGCAATCACTAACAAAGTGAGAGAAATATTCTAAACATTTTCAGACTGAGAATATATGTCTATGTTAAGAACGTTCAAGTGGGAAAAAATCATAATTTTTTATTTATTTTATATGTTATATTTATTTACTTGGGAGTACATTTTCCTATTACAAAATAAATTTGCTCATCCAGTTTTCCCATACTAAAATTTCAAAGTCAAAATTATAATTTATTCCCTTCATGCACATTGCGAAAGCCAATAAACAAATCGAAATGAAGTAATTGACTTTGGAACTACATGTCAAAAGTTACGGCTAAGAGTAATTTATATATAAACCCATTACAAAATACTTACGTATTTATAGGAAATAAATTCAAAAAGTAGAAAACATTTAAATTTTTTTTTCAAACTACAAAAAAAAGTCATTTGGTTTCATATACTTCAAGCCAAAACCAGTAACGTGTAGTTTCAATGTAAGTTAATATGTTTCTTTATTTTCAAGGTATTTCACTGTATGCATGAAGTAAAAACACGCTCAATTTTGACTTTGAAATTCCATTATGGAAAAAAAACTGGCGGAGCTAAGTAACGTCTACCAAACTAACATTATTTCATAAAAATATTAAAAGTTACGATTTACACCCACGTCACGTCTGGATACACAAAATTCAATAGTTGTCTTATCGCTGTCTACTAAAATTCACCGCGTCAGGATCCATACAGTAAAAATTCTGCACGCAGAAGGCAGTAACGAAGAATATCAGCAAATGAACGCATATATTCAAATTTGTGGATGTTGCAAAATAACATTACAGTACATACTTAAGAATATATGGTTATTAAAACAATTTAGGGCCATACTACACTGTCAGAAAAGTTTGTACCCACTGAAAGACAAGTGCACTTCGCCAGCCATATTTTGAGTATCGTTAATTTTTTAAAAACTTCAAATTGAATATTGTGTTATATTTATGTGTATCTCCAGGCTATGAATTATCTTTGATTACGTGCATTGTAGACAGTAAAATATCTCAGTGGAATAATTTTTTAAAGATTATACGTATAGATTCAGATGTTGAAACCTAATTCCCATGGTAGTTATCCCAAAAAAATAAGTCGAATACTCTGTGGTATCAAACATTCCTACTCTAACGCTTCCTTCAGACTGTCAACAAATAAGGTAGGAGTAAACATCATTGTAATATACTAAGCAGAAGTTCTTGTAGTTTTAGAAGTATACAGCAATACCTATATTTATCTGTCGGGTACTACATGAAACTGTCGCCAGTATTTAAAACGATTAAAATATTTCAATTGCCCACCAAAACAAATAAAATATTACAATATTTATTTATGAAGCAAAACATACCCAACTTTGTCTGACAGATACAGTTTTGGATTCGTGTTGCACTTTTATGAAAGTTTTTTTGGGAGCTAGTTACCAAAGAATTTTGATTATAAAGAAAGTTGTATATTTGAAATAAACAGTTTAAAATTAAAAATAATACCTGCTTGAAAATATACATAAATCGTTCGTAAATACACAAATATATTTTGTAATTTATCAGAAATAAAATTATTTGTATATTACGAAACGTTCTTGCAAATTCGAATAGAATTGAAACATATTTTATTTATAATAATCTATTTCCAAATGTGTACAGTTTCGTAACAGTTCCTTCGATAGCGACGGTCTCACTTAATGGCCTGTTTATTTGATATTGGTTTTCACGTGGCATTGTGATTCGGCAGTATACTCGCTTAACGGGTTTAAGAGTCGTACAATTTTTAAATGTACAGAGTTCGGAATAACTTGAAATGTACCATATGCGTGTAGTGGTTTGATAACTTTTCGAATTTAATTATAAATTAAAATAGAGACATTACGAAATGATACGTTCAGTAGAAATAACAAACTCACATTTCTTAATAAATACGGCTGAGAAGTAAGTGATGTCTAGTCCCTAATGGATAAGTAACCTACAATTTAACATAAATCTGACAACCGGAAAAAAGGTACATAGGGAGAGGAAATGAAAAAAAAAGGTGTTTTCCCTAGGCTATGTTTGGCTTACAATATTTTGAGCACAGTTAAAATATATGTATTAAAATATCTTGTCTATAGCCTTTATAATTTAAATGGTTCGTGTTTAGTGTGAAATTACAATTACTACATGTTTATTTGTAGCAGCAACAGTATACATTTTGTGTAAACTCCCAATACTCTCATTTTCTTCCGTATGTCCTGTCTAAAATTCATGGAAAATCATCTTTAGTTCAAGTATGCAAATGGTTTGCATCAACAGCCAAGCGCGTAGCTCATTTGCCAAAATAACTATTCAAGCGGCACAGCACGAATTAAATGTGTGCTTACGAATGATAACTCTGAAATGAAGAAATACATATATAAAAATATATTTATTTATATATGACTTGCGTTGAAAGTTTTAATGTAGACATGCTATTTATCAACAGAAAAATTATGTACAACCACCTATATTTATAGTGAATTATCTTCATCGTAATATAGCCTTTGTACGTATATGAACATTTATCCACGTGGTAATGACACGAAACAACATTCTTGTAAAACTTAGCACCTTGTTCATCCATAAAGAATTATATCTAATAGTCGTCCCGAAATAAGCGAGAGAGATGAACCAAGAAAAATAGAGATAAACCTGCTACAATAAAATTTAGTTTATGTAACACCTACAACGTTATCTGTTAATGGAATCGTTAATGCAAATCACCCCTCGCCGGAGCGAAAAAAATTGGATGTTTATTTAGAAAATTAACTATTAACATTACGTGTACACTCTAAAACTCGTACTTTGAAGCGTAGTGATCAAAATCGGAAAATAACAATAATAATTATAAAGATGATGAGCATCTTGCTCAACTTGGTCAACTGTAAATTTGGCGTATTACTGTGACACTAAACAACAGGCAGTCTGATAGTTGGAGATTAGTTGTAATCAACCTACGGTAATTTCGTATACGGTTCAAAACATGTCGAGGATGTGAAAAATATCAGAAATTATTTACTGACTATATACAATTAAAAAACCTACGTTATTATGTGCTATATTAGCAATTAGCTTGCACTTATTTTGCCACATACTTCAACACATGTCTGCATGTTTTATGAACAATAATTTATTGGTAGTATTGGGATTATAACATGCTGTGCCAATATATTTCAGTTTATTCCCTAATTAATTCAGGAAAAAATTTGCGGCTCACGTTACCCAAAAACACGTGACCAAGAACTGTGACCGCATAAACACTATCAACTAGTATTTTTATTGCCAGAACAGCGACATGGTAAGAATAACTCTTTTAAATATAAGTTTTAGAATAATTGCATGTCCAAAGTATTTTTTGCGTGTAACACGTTTAGAAAGATTTTTTCTTTCGCTATATTATTTCGAACATTCCCGAAAATGTTATACTAATAAGGCAATAATTAAAATTTGGCTCTGTAGAGACCGTTCACTAACGCAGTAATACTAAAATGAGCAATATTTGAATAAAAAAATACTTTGAAGTCTTAACTATCAGGTTCTGCAATAACAAAATATTTGTAATATTTTACTGTATCTATGAGATACAACTAGGGGTGGGAATTACTCGTGGTCTAACTGAGGTTCAGGATAGACTCCATACTCAAGTTTCATATGTTTGCTGGTCGCCAGATGCTCCTGGGAGAAGCCAGCTTTATATAAGATATAACAGCACAGTTTCCTTTACACGGTAAACGGAAGAGAAGAACAAGAAGCTCGGCATATCTTCCATTTTATTGCAGATTCAATGAAGGTTCAAGGCCTTCCTTATTACATTGTGGAATTAACTGGCTCACATTTTCATTCCAAATACGCCTTAAATGAATTTTTTCTATATAAATTTGTGTACTAAACGTAACCAGTTGCACAGAAATTTCTAGGTTACTACTAAATTCAAACGAACAGATGGTTCATACGCTTTTTAAAATTTATTTTTAGTTTTCAAGATTCTCTTCCGGGGATAACAAGGAACTAATATAATGCTACATAGCCGCGAAGGAACAGGATGTCTGCCCATAATATGAAGTACGCAGATACTAGTCAATACAATGTTAAAATACACAATTGATAAAATTAATACATACGCACAAATATTACACTTTCTGGGAAATTACGGACTATTTACGCAATTTTCAAGAAACTCCGCTGGGGAAATCAAGGAACGAATGTAATGCTACCTAACTGTGAAACAACCGGGTGTCTAAGCAGAATAAGAAGTACGCAGATACTAGTCAATAAAATGTTAAGATAAAAAATTGAGGAAATGAATACAAAAGAACAAATATGCAAGGATATTAGAATTTTTGAAAAATTTTGGCCATACTCATATAATTTCCAAGACACTTCTCCGGGGTAAACAAGGAACTAATATAACGTTACCTAACCGTGAAGCAACCGACAAACACGCAGATACTCATCTGTACACTGGAAATAAAGAATTGAGACAATTAATACACATGCACAAATAAGCTGGGATATCATGCTGATTCTTCAATTTGCATGAGTGAATCTGATAAAATCAACGGTCCGAGCACACAAACGGCGGTTTAGGCTAGTCTGCGCATCACTGAATTATATGCGAAAACGTCTTAGTTTCTAGAAGATGAAAGCATGCCCCTGGCACACGAGGCAAGCCAGCGACACAAATCCTCGCGAAGGGCTGCAGGTCTGCCAGGGGCAGCTAGGCGATGCACGGCCGCCAGGCGGGTTGCCAGCTTGCCAGGGGCAGCAGGGGTGGTTGCGGCGACTGCCGCGAGGGGCGCCCACGTACCTGCGAGGGACCGGCGCTGCGGGAACAGCTCTCCGGCGTCGCCCGGATCGGCGCCGCCGTCCGTCGCGCTCTCCATCAGCGTCAAAAGTCCGGGGCCGTCGGCTGCGTCCTTCCGGGGCGGCGTCAAGCAGCGGCGCCCTCCCCCGCCGCGCAGTTTGCTGTGTGACCTCCGCCGCCGCCCGCCCATTGGCCCGCGCCGCCGCCGCGCCTAATCCCATTGGCCGCCCGGCGCCCGGCTTGACGTCGTGATCTCATTGGCTCGTCGTGGAGGCGCTGGATCGATGGCGCGCGGCGCGGGAGGGGTGGGAGCCGCGAGGGGGTGGTAACAGGCTTAATTCTCATTCAAAAAGCTCGCGCGGCAAATGTGATTCCGATAGCGCGGGGTTAAGAGGTGCGGCTGAGTGGCGGGAGGGAGGGGGCGGTTAAGGAGCGCGAATGAGCGCAGCGCACTCGAGATATCGACCGGTGACGCCAGTCGATAGAGCGCGACGCGGGCGACCCTGGTGGAGGCGCCGGCAAGTCGCACCAACATGGCGGCGTCATGATGCAAGGTTGGAGATAGGCGTCTCATGTCCGTCGTGCCATCGCGCGCAGAGATCACATCTCTGACTAAACTGAGCTTCCTAACTCACCCTTATTTACATTGTTTACATATTCTAACACACAAGCTGTGCTTGAAGTCGGCGTTAAACATATCGAACAACGATCAAGTTCCGCTTGTCTCTACAGCCTGGCCACGAATACACGCTATAAACTCTGCCGCGTATTGTAAGACTAATGCATGTACGCATACATACATTACGTCATGACTAATTTTACATTGTTTATAGCGGACTGCGAGTATGATAAACAATGAAGCTGTTATTCTAGGAATAAAACAAAAATAAATGTTTAAAACACGTCCGTGGTCTATGTTTAGGCTTGCTAGCTTTAAGATCGTAATATTCCTACAATTTGAAATTTCCTAAGCAGATTTGTATAATCCATACTTTGCTGCACCCCATCAAAGATAGTACAATCTTTATATAGGAACAGCTAATATGAGTGGTTGACGCTGATGGGGCATTAATTTCTTTGGGAGTTTTTTTAAGTGTTTTACCAAGGGATTAAATATAAGATATTTCGCATGATTGATTATAAGATGGCAATTCTTATTTTCCTTGCAGTTAACATTCTAACCAAGTTTTGCAGGCCTACGACTACCAAAAATTATTTAGTAATGTGTCATTCGTGGTTATGGAGACTGTAATATTTTTATTTGAACAATTTTATTTGATAGTTATCAGTTTTCCCATACAACTTCGTCTCTTATCGTTGCAATGTATCGCGGATTATGTACGTAGTCAAATTCGTCGAAACAGATGAGCTACATTGATTAACCTGACTGTGATCGATACTCCGAGATATTGCTTTATGTTCGTGAAGTGCACATTCTTCGGTTGATTAAAAAACAAGCTGTGTTTCTAGCGTAGGGTACATTACAGTATTTCATAACACGATTCCGAAAATACGTCGAAAAAATTACTTTTGCTCAGTATATTACCACATATTCAGTTTTAACGAAATTCCCAATAAATCTACCGAGTAAACTTCTCTCTACAGAAGTTCCCTAAGTAACGAAACTACGTAGTAATATAAATGTGCGGATAGTAAACTACAAGAACATTTGATTGGCAAACCTAGGCAGGTGTTGGTATCATGCCAGAGTATCGCATGCTTGCACATATAAATGGCAGCAAAACAATGAGGTTAAGATCACATCAGCCTCTTGGTGTAATGTTTTACAGTAAATCGGGAAAGAAGTAAGTGTAACAAAAATATGTACTCTATACAGGCTGTCTAACATATTGTTTATCCCCAAGTTTGTGGACTTTAACCCTTCGTGTGAACTTTTGCCCCGCATGTAAACATTTGGTTCACAGTATCTAGTCTTTTGCAGTTGGCTTGAGGTTATTTAAAAATACAAGGCACACCAAAGAGGGTTAGGTACGTAGAAGAGACGAAATTGTCAACGGATAACAAAGGCCATACGTTGTTTCGAGGCAGAACACGTAAACAAATCTGTAAGGAAAAACCTGTGCAGTAGATAGGAGTAAGTTAGTGACTGCCCTATATGTAATGACCGCTGTAGGCGTATGTATAAATAAATAAATAAATATATACATATATATACATACACCGGCACCTATTTTCAATAGTAAAAGGCAGTTGCACAATAAATTAGATACAAACCGATTAACTTGAGGTAAGCATTGAGGAAAGTCCATGCAGCAGAAAAAAAAGAAGCCATTAAAGAAGTAGAAGGTAAACAAATTTGTCCAGGATGTGAGGAGAAATACGGATGACTTCCACTGGAAGCTTTGATAAAGTGTGGTGGCTTGTAAATATTGGTGACACGAAGCATGCTGTGCAATTTAGTGTGGAGATACTTTCAAGTTATATGTACTGTTTATCCAAGCTATTAAGGCGAGGTGAGAGGATTTTACAGCTCTTAATAACGACGTCTTACAAGCCGACGAGAATGACGTGAGACGAAGGGACAACACAACATCCATACCTGAGCAAGGACTCGAACTCAGGACCGCTCGCACCGTAGACCGTCACACGGCAGACTGCGCTGTGGAGGCTGGCTGCAAGCAATTGACATGCAAACATCTTCCATGTTATGATTTATTTAGCTGTGCAGCCAATGTTATGTTGTAATTCATTAGTGTTTAAGCAGGCCGACGTATTTTGCTCGTTCGAGTCTAAGAAGTGCGGATAGCCAAGGGCGGTATATTACGCACATCACGTCTTACTTTAGCCTCTAGGCACAAGTTATTAAACTAGTGTGCAGTCTTATCCTCGATAACTCGCTTCTATGATACATTCATGGGTCATCATATTCTTCTATAACGTAATGTTTAGGATCAAGATATATTGTAGCCGTTTATACCTTTTTGAAAATTCTGGAACAATATTATTATGCCTGTAAAGAACAGAAAGTATACCAATTTTTGCAATGTTCTGTCGCGAGATTACAAGTCTTCTAGATAAATGGAGGACCTGATAAGGATGTAAACCTGTCTAACGTTCTTTGAATAATATTCCTAAGTAGACATCACTCATGTGCATTTAATAGCTGTGTGTCCGCCGAAGCTTTGCGCACCACCATGTGGTCTGGACAGTAGTCTACACAGCTTGCTGATTAATTTTTATATTTTAGTGCTCTACATGCATGGGAACGTTTTTTTACATGCTGTTGGGGTAAAAGGTAGTTTTTGCCACGTGTATAAATACGCTTCTCTACGTAAATAACAATAAGAATAATTTTATAATGCGTGGTTCGTCAAAAGGACAAACGAAAAGTATTTTGTTTTGTAAATAATATTTTTACATTATTTGCTTCACTCTATGTTAAATTTTTGATGTGTGCACGTTTACGTGCTTTTAACGACATGTATTTATGTGGAAAAAAAAAAAACGTTGCTAAACTTCCAATCAGAAAACCGTGAAATTATGCTTCTATAATTTAAACAACGTCCCACGACATCTAGTTCATGTCTCACTTTAATGATGTAGAATTCACGAGACTGGTACATTTTAAAATATGGAGCTAATATCTTAGTAACTGCAAGATCCGTGAATTCAAATAAAATAAGACAATAATTAATAACAGATCCCGCAGCCAGTAACACTGGTACATGTGGTTTGCGAAAAAATGTGTATTTTTTTTAAACCTTGTTGATTAAAAAATAAAAATAAAAATACAGTGTGACTTTAGACGTTAACTTGTGAGTACGGTTTAATGTACACGCTTTGATTTTATTTAGGTTACTTTGTTTCTATTAACATTTGCAGAAAACTATCAACTAAGTAAAAAGTAGGAAGAGACTCAAAGGGGGTTACTCTCGAACCACCTATAATTAAAGTCGTATGGTAAAACACAACTCAAAATTGTTAAGTTGTTAGGTCTACATACATTATGTTCGTATGGCTAACATTTCCTTAACTCACACACGCGCATACATACAGGAATTATTCATACTTCCTTTAATATTCTTCTACATACTGCAATAAGCTCTTTAATTTTAACTATGCATTATATTCAGGTCATAGTACTATGATTCAGTTTCAGATTCAATTGCCATGCTATGTATCTGTATACTAGTCATTTTCGAAAAAAAAATAGGAAGCTATAATAATTTAGACACATATCATTTTCACTCGTACGTAGTATGAAAACGAATGCTATTATATGATTCTTGTAACTAATTAAAAGTAGGAATGTTTGACAGCCATAAATTGTATTTATTAGTAGCTTTCAATGCTTTCTTAAAATATCGTACTGAAGTAAACAAATTTACGTGCGTTGAAATTGTATCCCACCTATGACACAAACTGCTTAGGGCAGGAAATAACTGGGAAGCGGAAGCGATACGCTACTACAGGTTGGAGACGGGTTCTTTAATACGGCGGCATTATCTGCAGCATCATATACTTCCTAAAACTTCTACATTGTTTGTAGAGGTCTACACACATACGAGAGCGCGACAAACAATGCTAGTAAGGAGGCGTCACTTATCAATAACTTCACTTTTAACTATTAGATAAACATGTTGTTACTGATTTCTACATGTTTACTTCCACTGTAGTTAGTGTGATTCAGTTTCAAATCGAAATGAAAATTTCCGTTATTGTTCCCACTGCATAAGATGCGAGTTTCAGCACGATATATATTGCGAAATAAATATTAGCAATTTCAACATGTAGTAATTTTTTATATTGCTGTAGGAACTTATTTCCGTGCTCAAGTGAGCAATTTGGAAAACTCTTTCTACGACACTCATCTTCAATGATTTACTTGCCAACATTTAACATTCAGTAAGAAACACTTAAAAGCGTAGAAGTAAAATACACATCCATGCAATTAACAATTAAATGAATAGTGTTAAAGAAATTTCCTGACGTGTTACGTAATTCGTTGCCCTTCTCAGCAAAAGAAAACAACCCACGTTAGAAATACTCAAATTAAACAAATGAACACTTTCAGTAAATACTATAATATACTGTACGAAAATATATATGTAATTTATGCTTGACATATTTATTTGGACGCTTAGTGCAATAGTATTAATAATGTAACACGCATGCACTGAGTGTGACCTATTTATTAAACACTTTTTATTCTTGAGGTTTAGCAGAACCGATTTATCACATTTTTTAAAGTGTTTTATTGTTTATGTAATTGAGTTTGTGACCAAGCACGTAAACGAATATATGAGGCAGTTAACTTGAGTATCGCTCATTCGACAACACCTTCATGCGCAGGTAATTGCGTAAATACACTTCTTGGCTTTCCTTATATACAGAGAGAAATTTTTGAATGATGCACGAAGCTTGCTACTGTTTGCTGGTATATTTGTTGAGACAAATGGAATTGTTTTGTATGATTTTTATTCCTTCTTCCCCGTTTGTCTCAGTAAATTTTTAGTAAACTTTGCCGTAAGTTGGTATTAGTAATGTTACTGGGTCACGTAGTAAGTTTTAATTATTTTTATATGGTAGTTTTATGGAAGTAATTTTTATGTGTAGTATTATATAATAGTTTTATTCATACTTATGTAACGTATAATTATTCCGGCGAACCTCTAAATGGTATATTTGGCAAACCTGAAGTGAAGTAGACTTTGACAAAAGAACAGAGGTGCGCTGCGAGCGTTGTGTGACGTCATAGCGAGGCAACAGCTGATTTCTAAGGCAGGGACATAAGGAAACAGACGGAGTCTTGAAACAGAAGCCGACCGGGACGTATGCACGTGTTTCGCAGAGTCCGTGGTGCGCGACGTACTGCCTCGAGAGAGCATGGGGGAGTGGTTAATACGTCTCACAGAATGATGGGAGTGAAGGCGATATTGAATAACGAACGAGTGCGTTGGTATGCCGGTGAAATTGCAGTAACCGGAATTTACATGCAAATTATGTTGTATACTTGCATGAACGTCGCGTAACTTCGAGGGACAACGAGACTACCACGCAAGGCGTCCACTTAACAACGGTCAACGAGCGACATGAAGGGAAGACTTCCTCAGGTCAAACAGCAGACTTCTGAGAGGTCGGCCTCCACCACAGTACGTGATCAAAACCAGCATACAAGGTAGGAAGAGAAACGACTGTTACTTTTTACGTCTACTAGAAGTGAACTTTGCCTCACGTCATTGATTCGCGAAAATAGTGTGCGGCTAGTCTGCGCCAGCTGGTAACATTTTGCAAAACTGAAAATCAATTTTTAAAAATAGGAGGTTTGCCAAGGATTAATAATGAATGGTGGAACTTTGATTATAAATTCGGTACCGGTATATTGTTTTCTTTGAACAGAATATTTAGATTGTAGTTTATAATTTTCTACTGGGCATCGTTAACAGATGTGTGCAATAGTAAACTGTCGATTTCTTGTAGCATTTGAAATATTAAATGCATTTATAGTATTGCCGTAATCTATTTAAATCGTTAATCAATACTCCATTCAAATGTCCCTTTTCAGGTTGTTCATCCAGATAGTCATATTTTTGTTAAATTTTGGGGGAGGCACTTGAGTGTTCCCCCAAGGAAGGGAGAACATCTCATTGTTCAGAAAATATGAGATATAGGTTTTACTTTAGATCAAACCTTTTGTTACATTTATGAGACAAAATTACTGAAATTCTCTATAGCGCTCTCAAGATGTTATGTGATAACACATTCAATCGTAATATGTTGCATTACGTAACCGTCTCATGCTGGAATGGATTCTTAACGTAGATCATGGCGGATTACCACCCTTTCCAGTTCCTATCCTTGTGCAAGCTTGTCTGTATCTCTCTAATTAAATCGTTGTCGGCGAGATATAAAAACCAATAAAAATGAAATAAACATTAAAAGAAAAGGTTTGACTGATAACATTTAAGTGAATGAGAGGAAAATCTTTAGGGGGCCGCCTACCCGCACGTGAGAGGCTCAAAAGCGACGCAGCTGTAAGGTCGACCTTGAAGCGGGCATCAAATGCCGCGTCGCCTCAACAAGCAAAGCTCTGAACTAGCGTGCAAGGTTCCCGCTACGGGACTTTAAGAGTGCGTGGTAGATAAATAAACGCTGAAAAATCAAATGATTTCTACGCTTTTTTCGAAGCCAATATGGATAAAATACTCAATGACAATCCTAGATAATGGTATTTGCCAACTATGTAAGTAAATATTTATTCAAAATGACTGATTCACTACGCGTGTTCTCTTGCGCCGCAGTAAAATGCACGGGGTTCTGGCGTCAGAGATTGTGCCTCAGAAGTTCATAACACTGGCAACAATTTTGTTTAAAACGTAGGTTAAAACTATTTTCTAGGATTGTTATTGTTTAATTTTCGCAAATTGGCTTCAAGAAACCTACAGTTATAGAATAATGCCTTTAGTGTTGAATTATGTACTACGCTCTCTTAAGCGGTGACCAGATAAAATTATTGGAGCAAAGTCTGCATTTAAGTTCAGTGCAGGTCGCAATTAAAGTTTCACATACATCTGGTTAGTACATTTTGAAGTACGGAAATTTAAAAGGGCCGTTTTTAGCCATGTTGGAGGGCTTAGAAACAGTTTTTTTTTAATGAGCGTGGCATCTTAACAATGAGGTCCCGAACTTGTCTGAAGTTTGCTTTCTTTTCGTACGTTGGCACAATGGGCACATGTAGAATATTTTCGTAGAAAAAAAAAACATGTTTACGAACATGCTGCAACACATGTGAAGCGTGGGGTAGGCGGCCGCTGTAAGAAAGATACTGGGACCAACCAAAATATAAAGTGAACGTTAACTTTTATGAACATATCTAATGGATGTACAACCGGTTTACTAAATGCCTTCTCACTTATTGCTAACATAGGAAAACCAAGACACCTTGGCTCTTAGACGCAATGAAAGACTTTGAAGAACTTGGAATAATATAACATAACATAAAAAACCGGACAAACACCAGGAAGATTATGGAAGCAAAGATAATTATAGATAAACAATCTCGTATATTGAAAGGAGTCCTATGAACGGAGGAGAAAAAATAACACAGTCAACCAATGTGTATCTATTGAACAAAAATCCAAATCTTTTCCAAGTAATAAAGCTGAATGTCGAGGTTCTCTGTTGGCTTACTTGAAAGAAGAAATTAGTGTGTGGCGATTATAGCTGTTATGAGTTAAGCATGTGTTGTCCAGCTGTCTGCCGGCAGCAGTGTCGCTGGCGCACAGAGCAAGGACATGCCCCACGTTGGGCGCCAAACTCTCCAGTAATCCCGGGCCGGGGCAATCCATCGCCGGGTATGACTGCTCCTCCCCTTCACCCCCGCGTCATTCGGCTGTCGCGGCCCGTGATGGATCACACACCCCCACTCTCACTCACTCCCTCCCGGTCCAGGACGACACGACAGCCCTGGGAGCGCTCGATAACCAACCAGCAGGCCGGACCGCTACCCCACCCCATCTCCACTCCGGCAACGTCACAGGTCCCCTGTCACAGCAACCTGCTGCAACCCGCACAGCACACTCTCTCCGTGACCGTCCTTCGCCCCTTCTTATTTTAACACGACACAGTGGCCCATCACTTCAGCGGAGTCCAAATTAAATGTCACGCTGTAAAACACTCTGGCGTACTTTAAAAATAACAATGCCAAGTTTCTCACTCTTTCGCTATATGTGCAATGAAAATTTGGGGAATTCGCCTGAGTGTAACTTAATCTGCTAAAACAAACACTCAAGAAACGCGTGCATTTGGCGTAGTAGTTTATATTTGCAGTAATGTAATCTAATTGGAAGCTTGCAACAATACAAGAACTACAATTGAAAAGAGTGTTAGACTCTGAACTACGCTACCCACATATAAAATAATTCGGTCGCAGCTTAAATTCCCATGGGAAAAGTATAATAGTAAATCGCTGTACGCCAGCTGTGTGGCTTGCGCAGAGAGGCGATAATGCATTACATACCCCAGTTAGCGGCAACCTTACCAGTCCATAGATTTTCTGCCTCACACACAAGCGCACATTATCTGGAGTGAACCCTTAAAAGGGCGCCCGTGTATGTGTGAGAAAATATTTTATTGTTGATTGTTTCTTAACGTGTCTCTAATGTGGTGTTTTTCCGAGTACATTCTCACAATAGTTACCTGCATAATAAAGACTTGTAACTCGAATTCCTCTTCCTCTGAGTTTTTGTATTTTCTTCCATCCAAATAAATAAAATAAATAAATCGGCTCATCGACTAGGAAAATCTCATATTTCGGTAAATTTTAACGATTATATACTAACCCAGTAAACTAAATTGCCATAAACAGCCGATCATTCGAGACGTGCTGATGATAGGGAAATTATAACTCATACCAATTCTCACTCCAACGTCTGACATCGAAATGACACTGAACTCGTAGTGCAACGGGTTTTAAAATACTACTTTAATTACAATATACTAGCTTCGAAATATTGTGGTTTAATTGCTGCCTACAGTAAAAGTAATTGTTTCTATTTATTAGACGAAATGATTTTGTTGAAAGAAAAAATGTGACTACAATACCTTAGTGATGACAGCAAACTGTTCTTGTAGCTGTTACGAAATATTGTCTCATCAGCGGGCCCGTGTTGGAGTTGTAGACTATGCCATGAAATTATATAAGCGGGCTATTTCTTATCAGTTCATCACGATCCGTAATGCACACGGACACATAGTTTTCAAAATTTTTAGAAGACGTGTTAAAGAAACAAACTTAATTCTTAGTCCGTGTCAGCATACGAGAATCAATTAAACGTGAATCCTAGGAGATATTTGTGCTTCCTGGGAGAATATGTAATGCTTGAGTCACGACTTTTAAACCAGTAATGACAAGGAAAATTTGTGTTCTGTGTCTGGGAAAAGGAGTACACTAATCGGGCGAATTATTTACTCTCTTATTTGGTAAACGCTGTCTTCGTGGATACACAAATTGTCTATAATTTTTATGAAACATTGAAAATTTAATTCAAATTATTGGTATTTACTAATGTTCTTCAACACTGAAAAGAAAGAATTTCCGTGAAAACCATATATCACATTTTGTAACAATGTTACGTAATCAAATAATTGAAAGATACAATCTAAATGGTAAATGATTGTGAATTTACTTCACATATGTGTAGGAGACACTCTTATGAAAGTTGGTATGGTAAAAATGTTTTCCATATATAACTTATAGCGTATATATTCAGTTTTATAAAACAACCAAATGTACACTGTGTTATCAGACTCGTACATTTGCAAGCAATGCTCAAAATCTTCTCTATCTACTAGTATCAGTATGGTATTTAAATACTACTGTTTAACTGTGTATGGGTTAGAAAGTTCCGTTACTATTAGGGAAGTTTTATTTAAAATGTATTCTGGGTGTAATCGAGCGAGACGGAGCAGTGGTAAAACACTCGCTTTGCATTCGGAAGGGTGCGGGTCTGAATCCCGACCCCCAGCCATCGTAGTATCTGTTTCCCATAGTTTTTCGGAATCATATTAGACAAATGCTCGGTCGGTTCTTAAGTGGTGTCACTGGCCGATTCAATCTCCTTCCCCGAGTACCTTTATCAAGGCTTAAAACTACTCTATGTTTAGTAAAACTTCCACAAAAAGTAAATAAAATAAATAGAGTAGTAAATATGTGTACCATAATATTTACACACTTGTGGGTTGTAAAACAACTATGTATTTTATCTTAAAAAAAATTATGCGTTTGCCATAATAAGATCAAAAACAAAACAAAAAATGCGCTTATGTAGCTAACAAATTTTAACAATTGGTCATATAAAGTTACCCTAACTACGAAAATCTATAATTGTAATTTATTTCACAGGTTGGTTATATGAACGTCTACTACTTTACCCGTAATATTAAGGCGGCCGTCTAGTAAGTGTTTCAAATGCACTACATTGTATCGTGAAACAAATTTGTGCAGAAAGATATCCCACATGCGTCCATTGCACCAATGTTCGAACAGAAAACATACTTCAGACTCGTACGGAATATCACTGTCAAGGTACCAAGCGCGTTATTAACTCTATTATGACTCCTTCCAACGTACATCAAAATATACCGACCGTGTATATGTATACTCTTTACTGAATTTTTCGTATTAGTAATTATTTTTCTCTAACGGTTATTTAAAGGCACCGGTAGTTTTTGTGAAAATATTTTGCCACAACTTTTTTTTCAATGCCTTACCTGCACATCTGCCTTCCTGCACTGTTTATTCGGCGATGTGTATTTGTGGAGGTTCGTCTTTCAATAGACTGTGCCAATCACAGCAAACTTAATGGATACAACACTTATATATGTTTTACGGATACAGCCACAAAGACGCTGGAAGATAAAACATTCAATAACTGACCTTGAAGCAGACCTGCAGTAACGCACCGAAGACACTGAAACAAAGCGGTGCAAAAATATTTTCGCGATAACTTATTGTCCCTAGTAACTATATTGTTGAGTGACGGTTGAGCGTAATCTACGCGAGGAAGAAGTTATCTTAGGCATACATGAAATCAGCATTTGTCTACAGTTAAGACCATGATCTTTCATTTACTTCAAGCAATAACTCGAACATTTTTTTAACCAAATGCTTTGAAAAAAATTGAGACTGTGTACAGTCATACGATACACAATTTTGCCAGAACGTATTTATTAAAAAGGAAAAAAAAAATATTTTGCTTCATTTTGGCTTATTTTGACAACAAAATACGTAATGTTTCTGGCGCAAAAATTAAAAAATCCGTGTGGTGTATTGCAACGGAAAAATTCAGGCACAAGCGATGACATATATGTGGTAAAACTGTAAGAATGAATTTTTTATATATGTATTAATTTGCGTTATAAAATATTTTCGAAACCACTGCAAACCTAAAGAGAAGGCCGTTAAAGGCGAGACTATAATAAATCACGACTGTAACTAACGTAATGTTTTTATAGTAATTTATTAACTAACGCTTTCCCACTCTAAATTACCTGTAACATTTCTCCCACGTAACCCGATATTACAAAATGTTTTTCACATAACTATTCTTTTACTAATATAGTGTATTACTATGCAGTAAAGCATGTCTTGAGCTGTAGCACCTTAATTGAACGGACAACATCAGTTTTCACCATCACAATTTTTTTACGTATTTGTACCAAATATTTTTTATTATTTTAGACATAAATTGTGACTAAATTTTGATCTTAGGAATTTTTTTACCTCTAATAGTTTCTGCTTAAGGGCTCGTACATGTAAAATGTTGTGTGTAATGGTTTCATGTACGGCACTAAAACCAACTGACACATCAAACTGGAAAAAATATCAGTGATTAACAATGCTGCAGACTACAAGTTCACATATATAAAAAACAAAAAAAAGTTTTGTATTGAATTAAGTAAGCTAAAATTTAAAACGAAATTAAGAAAATTTAGACAATTTTTTAAGAAAACAAAAATACTTATTTTTTGTTTGTTTTATGTATGTCAACTTGTAGACGGTAACATGGTTATTCACTGTGAATATTTTCAGTTTGGTATGTCAGTTGGTTTTAGTATAGTACATAAAACCGAAACATGCAAATTTTGACATTTACGAGCCATCAAGCAAAAACTACGAAAGAGAAAAAAACAAATTTCATAGCAGCAAAATTTAGTCACAATTTATGTGTAAAATAAAGTAAATATCTGGTTCAAACATAAAAATAAAAATATGGCAATGATAATTGCTGTTGACCGTACCCTTAAAGATTGTGTGGCCCGAATGTCACAGATTGGCCAACAGCAGACCGGCGCACAGACTATAGTAGACAAATAATAAGCCGTTATACTCACCTTTAAGCTTCTTCTTGTTTGTATTTGGGGGCTTTATATTGGGGAGTTCTGCTGTCGCGATATGTCCACTTGGTTAATCGAGCACCGTTGTTTGAGATTCTTGACCTGGTTTTCAACAAATGATATGTACGTGTTCATGGCGTGTCACTACACTAAGGCTGGTCCACGATAGTATCATAACATTACGGGAATCTCTGACACAGCAGTGCAGTGAACTTCATTACAGATTTTCATATAATTAGAGCCACGAGTTTTTGCGCAAAAATATTTTTGCACCATGTTGTTCCAATGCCTTGTGTGCACATCGGCAGCTGTTGTTCATGGTTATTATGCCACCATACGTTTGGGATTTGCCAGTAGAACCGTGACAAGGGAGAGTTAAAACATTCAACCACAAACCATGATACAGAGCTGCAGAACTGCACAAGAGGCATTAATTACTAGGGCCACGATTTTGTCGCGAAAAGATTTTTGCCCCACTTTGTTTCATTGTCTCTCGTGCACATCGGCAGCTTTGATTCGTGGTTATTGGCAGCGTGTCTTTGTTCAGACATGTTTCTTGTTTGACTTCACCAATCAGAATAATATTACTGTTACTCCTTACGTCTGTAATTTGCCAAGGCAAGAGAGAGTAAAATTATCCAATTACGGGCGATGTAGCAGACCTGTAAATGTGCACGTGACGCATCGAAACCAAATGTTGCAAAAATCTTTTCACCATAAAATCGTCGCTCTATTAATTACATATTGAACAAAAATATTTTCGCCAAAAAATCGTAGCTGTACCTTTAGTAAATATACATTGCCACTGATAAAGTCCCGTAGTAAAACAGTCGACGGAAAGTTTGCACGCTAGGTAATTGATTATAACGCAGTGACTGTGCGTCATTTGATGAGTATCGACATTAATGTCTGCTCGTCTCTGTGCCGTGTGAATTTTGACTGACGCCGCCCTTAATAACCGTTTCTTGACCAGAAAACGTGTATAATAACACAGTCGTAGCCAGGGAAATCCTTTGGAAAACTTGTACATACCACGAGAATAACTATATTTTCATTTACAAAAATTCACTTAAATAAGAGTGTAACATGTTACGAAATGATCTTTGAAGGAACTGTGCAATGGGAGTGCATGACTGGATTCAGTTTCTTGGACGTAATCCATTTTGGAATTTCATGTTGTGTATGTATTTTGCTGACTAAAGCATACTGTGCTTATATTATGGTTTTCTTTTATTTGTTTAGTTTTCTTTGACAGTCATTCAATTTGCAATGGAGTACGTCCAAGAAACTGAATCCAGTCATGTTACGAAAGTTGTAAATTACCAACTGAGTAAGGTGGTTTTGATTGTTATGCTCTGGAATCGCATTCGGAAATGCGTGGCTTCGATTCCCAGTTCGGGTATTGATTTTTCTCCCCAGCCTTTCCTGAAATCACTGCAGTGTTGACTTTTTAAGCAGGTTCTAACATGTTCCTCTACTTATTTGTGTTTCTTACAGCTGGTTTAAAGGTTTTTCAAACTGATTTTAAGGTACATTTATCATTCTATTTTACTTCAGCCAAGTCTAGAAAATTTTAACAGCTAGTTACAGTATAAGCTCTTAAAGTTTCGCGAAAATATTTGTGCATAAGTTCGTTGAAATGATTCACATGCACATCTGCAGTTATAATTCAAAGTTATTAACTGCGTGTCCACTGGTATTTAGAAACACAGTACGTATTTTGCTGGTAGGACAGCAAACTGTCACACACTCCAGCAAAACGGCTACGCTGGCCAGCAACATGGAGGTAACGCCTACTGCCAATCAGCATAAGGCAGCTGCCTTGCTAGTCGGCAGCCAGGCCAATAGGAAACCTGCTGTAACGTGCAGGAACCAAACAGACACGGGGCTGGTATCAATAGCCTCGGGCAGCCAATCAGCGGCGAAGTTCTCCCGTATCAAATGAGCCGCCACGTCATTTCACGTCTGTATTACTATTAGTCTGTGGCATGTCTGTGTACAGGGACGTCTGTCATTGGACTGTGGCAATCAGAATAAGATTACTGAAAGACCACATGACTGCGTTTTTCAGATATAAACTACAGACTATAATATTTAAAAACATCCTATCACTAGCCATGAAACATTCCTGCAAAACGTGCACGTAAGTCATCGTAAACAGCTGGTGAAAAAATATTTTCACGAAAGTTTCAGTCCCGATACTTAGGCCTATCTATAAAGACCTGAAAAACTTCGCGTTTTCATTTGGGCACAAGCTAGCATTACATCAACTGTGGGTTTGTGTCACTTTCGCAATTGGCTTTTGACATTTTTGACACCTCCTATAAGTCTCTAAGCCAATTATGAAAATGTAGCTAATACAGACATACCACTTTAACAACAAGCAGCTAATGAGCATTTGCTGTCTGCTTCAGTTCTTAAATACTCATGTAGGCTAGTCCAGAGGTAAGCGAACCAGTGCATTTTTTCCAGTCTCTATTTACACGAAGAATAATGAAACGTTGGTATATAACACAATCTAAAACCATGCAAGAATACGGTTGGATCCATTATAACATATGACAAAAATAAACGCAACGTCTGAGAAGAACACGCTACCATCAAGCAGGAGGAGACACTATAATGTACCATAATGTACGAAAGTATACAGTTATCGACGTAACTGAATACGGTGTAGGAATTCGGAGAGTTACGAACACGCAGAGAGAGAGAGAGAGAGAGAGAGCCAATGACACAATTTTAGTTAAGACAGAGAAATATTACCCTTCATTAAAAGCAGTCGGCAGCAAGCTTTTTTATTTTTTTATTTTTATTTTTTTTTTTTTTTTTAAATCAGAGTTTGCTAGGAAACCCGTATCTCCCCAAACAAATGTTCAGGGAATGCGGTCTTTTCCTACAAAGATCAAAAGTTTTTGTTTTCTGTATATGCTAGTTTTTACTCTAGTCTCATCATTTGTCATTACAGAAAATAAAAAAAAAAGTTAACATGACTAAATTTGTATTTTTATGGCCTCGGCACTGAGTCTTTGCAGATAAACAAAAAAAAATAATACACAACGAAATTTATAGTTCAGTCCTTTGGATTTCGACATGTGCAATAAAATAATATCATATTTGCATATCTACTTTATGTGCTAGTGGACCACAACGAGCCTGAAAGTGCGCGGAATTTAAGGCTGACTATAGCTTACACACTATACGCATCATCGCATTTCAGCGCGAGGTACTTTATTTCTTAATTCGCCAGGTACTTAGTCCTTTTAAGGGAGAGAATTAATGGAGATGTAATTTGACACATATGCTTTAAATTCTTGCATAATATCCTCGTTGCAGCTGTTTCCAAGTAAGCATCTTGGTGTTCCGACCAGCTGTGTCTCAGCCTGAAGGCGGGGATAGATCGCAATCCCCCAAACGTTCCATTTTTTCGTTGGTTTTAACTTATGTTGTGTTGTCTATTGTCTTGTGTTCGTTGTCTACTTCTATATTTTTTTATATTGGGAATCTGGTTCTATACTTGTTGTGTTTTGTGTCTGGGTATTGTGTCGATATTCGTTTGAATTCTATCTCTATAATTCTTTTTTGTCTAATATAACAATTATTTTGAAGGAAAAAACTGACAGAATTCCTCTAGGATTGTTTTTTTTTTTTTTTTTTTCGTACTCAGCAAAACATGAGCAATGGCGTATGTCCACAAACCACTAAATTCTAACTGTAAACATCCGTTGCAACAAACATTTAAAAATCTCACACTATTTATGTTTACAGTTGCAGTGTGAATTAATTGTACTGAGTTGGATCAATGAATTTTTAAAAGGAAATAAGCATCTATACTTGTTAAAGGCTATACATTTTTTCTAATAAATTGCGAAACGTTTTTGTGCTGACCCATTTGCTTCTCATTTAAGATGATTATGTTCTTTGCCATGCTGTTATACCATATCTTTTATAGATCCTTCAAATTTATTGGTTATTTCTTGGGTTCGCATAGTTGTTCATGCATGTATGATTTTGTTCCAGATCATACACAGCGGAATTTTGCGGTTTCAATGCATTTGAAAGAATATGCTGCAGGAAATAGCCTGCTGTACTTGTGAACAACACCGGGTAGAACTAGATTCGATCCTCGATTACTTACATGTTTGTTATTGGCTAGAAATACTCCTGAGACTGTCTAATGGAGTGATTCTCCTGGGACTATCTAATGAATCGAGTTAAAAATTTTATTCTAGAAAAAAATTTACGTACATGAGTTTGGAAGCAAAAAAGTTTTTATGAATTTTTCCGTAGCTCAATCTTTTATTAGGACTGGTTTTTCGCAAAAAGGAATCTTAAGCAAGCTAAATTTGAGTACTTCTGTGTTATCTGAACTTCTCCTTCGAATTGTTTCTGCGGTTATATGTTATATATTTATTAGCTTGGGGCACGATAATGTATTTCACTAGAGCGCGATAGTGATACAATATTAATACGTATTTCTGAACCAACTTACAATAAAAAAAACTCTGTAATGTTATTCGTAAGCTTTATCGATTTGTTTCAGTCTCTACAGTTGTTAATTTCTTAATCTCGCAAAAATAATAAGATATTGCGTCACATTTTCCTGCGGGCGATAACAGAAATAGCGTGAGAAATAGTATTATATCAATTCCAACTGTACACAATGAACGAAGTTATTTTCTCGAACTTGTTCATGCCTGAAATATTGTACAAAATTTGGAGGACAGATTCAAGATGGTAAAAAAAAAATCGAAGTAGCGGGGACTGTTTCCTCTAAGTTTGCTTATGGACATCGCCTACTATGCGCTACAAATGCAGTGTAATGTAGGCCTACTGGCCAGGGAAATACGTTCTTTTTACGAAAATATTCCTCATGTACCTACTGTGCAACAAAGACGGAATGTCATTGTTATGACACCATAATCATTATAAGTAGGGACCTGAAAAATTCGCGAGTTCACTGACCTGTAGGCTGGCCTCCAAGAATGTATGTGTAATCAAGAAGACAACAGCGGTTCATTGGCTGCTCGCTGACGCAGTGAAATGGGTGTGCGTTTAGTTACATGTTTGTTATTGCCTCAGCGCCTTTCAGAAGGTGTCAAATAAGTTAAGAGCCAATCACGAAAGTGACACCAACGTACAGTTGCTGGAATTCTAGCTTGTGCCTAAAATAAAACGCGAATTTTTCAGGTCTCTAATTATAAGCATTGTTTCGAAGCCCTCCAGCATAGTTAAAAACGGGCTTTTTTAGACTGCCGAACTTCAAAATGTACTAACCGGATGTATGTGAAACTCAGACAGAATCGTTCACTGAAATTTGATACAGTTTCTCCATCATAAAAAATTGTACGGTCACGGCGTGATTCTTGCACGCGCGTGGGTCGTTGTGGCGTTGTGGCGTTTGAAGCGCGCTCCGAGGTCGCCCTTATAGCTCCGGCACTTCTGAGTCTCTAAAGCGCAAGTAGGCGGTTCCCTTAACACTTAATATTTTTGCTTCCACTGCAGTGTGTCTTGCGATGTAACGTAACTAGAGATGATGGTTTATTGTGGGAAAACTTGACTGTTTGCTGGATTTCAACGCACTTTCAACCTATAATAAAATGGACGACTTGAAAAGAGGCGGAGCTTCAGTCAGGTGTGGGAAACAATTCCTATCTCCATGGATACCGCAGCCGAACATAACCTCCACTCAGCTGTTTGGCGTCACATGTCCCGGATGAGATGCACGTCCAGAAAATTGATTATTTGTTTGGAATTTGCCGTTTTTTCAGGTAAACATTAATCTAATGTATTTGCGTATCTTAACCATGAAATTGAAACTAATATTTTTACCCTTACGTGCAAATCTATGAATGCGCAACATTTTCGCTTTCTGCAATAACCAACTAACAAATCAGCATGTTTGTAAATATGATTTGTTTCCCACAGTATTTTTCCCCTGCGGTGACGTCAGGGGGGCGTGTATTTCAAGTCGTCCATTACTGGGTTCCCCTTGTACGTAAAGCTGCTGCCCTATTTGACTGAGCCAATAAGAATCCCGCTATAGTCATATTTGCTGCTTATTGTTGGTTTGCAGATAGCTACTTAGTGTCAAACGTATATCACCAAATCGTACACGGCAGGAGAAACTACAGTATTTTCAAGAATATGTTGCACAAACTATTTTCGCGATATACTATCATCTCCAAACATAACCTTTTAACAGGGAAAGGAAACATTCGCTAGTTCCGTGTCCTGCATGTTAGAATCCACTGTCCTATGTATAGTCAAACCCCGACTGTTTGCCCGTTAGCTGCTAGTCACTGGAACAACTGACAATGAACGAATAGACGGAGCTTGAGCATGCATAGTACAATGGATGGTGCCATGGCCGAATGCAGTAAATGTTAACAAATTTGCGGTTATTTTGAACTGCTGTAGTCATAAAACGAAATCCTGAATTTCTTGTAAGTGTTCAGTGACAACTTGCCTAACCAGAGAGCACATTAGAGACTAACTTCCCTGTTAAACAACTAAGCCTTAATTTCGCCGAAGACGTCCGAAGTATAGCCTATCTCGGACGTCTATAGCTACAATTCAACTCTGCCTGATACCAACCTCAAAACAAACATATAAAAGATGGAGAGAGACATTTCAGTGTTGCCAAGTTTATGATGCAATTTTCGTTACGACATTTATTTTTTCAACATGCAGAATAATATAATTTGTAAAAGACACTCGTTATTATATATCGTCGTTGATTTTATGAAACCTCCTATGTGCCAATTGATAAATAGCATATAAAGTTATTTTCTCTGTTCCTATGCTTGTGCTACAGTTTACACAGATGGAATGAAATTGTGCTCTTATGAAATTTTACTGTAGTTACTAACTAATACCATAACACTGTCAGTGTCTCTCCCGAAAAAAATTGATTTTAACACATAGAAGATTTCACAAAATCAGTGATGATATGTAATATTTAATTTCGTTGTTATTTCATTACATTATTTTTCGTTGATAAGTTGTCCAATGAAAAACGAAAACTTCGGCAATCTTCGGTAAAGGGTTCGTTTCCCTTATTTCAGTTACAAGGACATGTATCTAACCTCTTATGATCTAGCAAACCTTGTCTCGTGGCCGGGCACAGCTAGCATATAAGGTATACCAAAGAAGATACTCAAGTTTATAAAACGAAACGATTATTTGTTTTCTTAGTGCAAATGTGCCAATGCCAAAATGCAATAATTTATGTTTGTGAGGTTGGTGTTACAGTGACCGCATCCACGTACTCATACACACACGTACACACTCTTCAAAATACAATTTACTAAGATACATAAATACGTGAAACAGGTTTATTCGTTGTTATTTGGAACTCATATCACTTAACATAAAAACTTTTCCAATAAACGTAAACAACCATATTTCGGGCATTATTTTCTCGTAACAATTGTTACGCCGGTGTTGGACCTGGCAAAGAAACAGTAACGAATCTGAAACGAAACAGGGGTTCTATTTATCCATATGTATAGAGGCACGGGGTTCTATTTATCCATATGTATAGAGGCACGAGTATGTCGCGTATTGATTCTAGGTCAGGTTGAACGTCAATGATGTATACTTCACTGTCATTACTGTGATCGGACGACAGTTGTTCTGATACACTGCAAACCAGTAATAAATAAGGAAATAAAACGTTGCGAACACACATGGTACCTGCGCGTTATGGTTAGAAGCCAATGGATATTCGAATGTAGCCAGTGTGTGTATAGGACTGAGAAGGCTAAGCTGATGCCAGATTAGTACGAGAATTAATCGTGCCTCTACATATGTAGTGTTTAGGGTCTGGAAAAACACATCCAGTTAAGGCCGTACAAGTAGTAAATAGTGTTAGTTTTCTCGATATTACTTGTTACAACATTTTCCACCTGCGAAAAATTTGGTTCTCATTGTTTTCCTATAACAGCATGTTAAAGTCTAAATTTGTAGTGCAAGGGAACATACTATATAACTAACTGAATGAAATAACTAACACTGACATTAGATATAATGGGTAGAGGTACGTCAACTTCGCGGAATCATCTGGCAGCAACCTAGACTTGTCAGTCCTATACACCCACTGGCCACAATCTATTATCAATTAGCTTATAACCGTACAAGCAGGCAGCAAGCGATAGCACTTCGCATTATTTCCTTATTTACTACTGGCTTGCGGTAGTCAAACGCGTTTCGTAACAGCCGCCAGCAAGTCACAGACATGACAATGAAGTATACATAATTGGCGTTCAACCTGACCTGGAATGTATTTGCGAATTTTAAGTAGGCTACCACTATTTATGGGCCATATGTTAAAAAATAAAAAAATTGAAAATAAAAAAAATGCGCAACGATATTAAATTTGTATTAAAAATTCTAAATGATGGTGAAATTTTCTTCGGTTACGGCAATTAAACAAATGCAAAGTGGTATCGTTTTTGTTTATAAATCGTTAAGCATATGCAGCGGCATATATAATTTCGTGTGGATTATTTAATTTGAGTAAGTCAGTTGGCTTTTGTTATTTGTACGAACTAGTTACTTGTGAAATTTGAGTTTGACATGCCGGTATGGGGAGACTATGAGAGCTAACAGATTTTCACAGGTGGAAAAAGTAGTCAGAAGTTATTTCTACGAAAGTTACACAGTTTATTTTATTTATACGCGAACAAAATTCAGCATCAAGGCAATTTACAATTTGCCTTGTCTAACAAATTGTTTTTGTCATTTGCGCTACCAAAGGGGAAAAAAATACAATAGATGTCATGTTACAATAGGTAAAACAAAACGATAGATAATTCAGTAGGCCTACATAATGCAATAGGGATATAAGCACATACAATGAAGTACGCCACAATTCAGTGACTATGTACAAACAAGAGCACATCGATAAATTTTGGGCGAAGCATACTGAAGTAGCACATTCAATATGTGTAAAATGCCTATTAAATAAAGTAGTGTCTAGGAGATGTGTTGCAAGTATAGTATCATTGTTGTTTACCGATTGTTTTGTTTTAACAACGCCATGCGTAGTTTACTCTATAGTTCCTAACTGAAGCGTTTTATTTTGGTTCTATTGGCAACATGCTATAGGTGAACGTTCGCTTTTAGAGATTACTACGTCGTACAAATACAAAGTCATGTATTTTTGCCCCTTGAATGCCCATAACTCCAGCAGGCTAGTTTTAGTAAACGCCTAAAGAGAAAGGGAGATGAATAGAGAAGGAGAGGAATAGAAGAGAGAAGGAGAGGAATAGAAGAGAGAGAGAGAGAGAAGTGTGGCGAGTGAACTAGGTAGTATATGCTCCTCTTTGCCGGGCGGCGTGGCGGCAGCGCAGTGGCGCGCGAGGCACATTAATCTGCGGGCGGGGCGAACACGGTAACTCCATCAGGCTGATTCGACCGCGTCTCGTGCCGGGGTAGAGTCCATCACTCACTGGGGAGGGGAGGCCATCGTACTAGGCGCACAGAACACCGCACTAGCCAGAGTCGAAATGGATCCACGCTCAGGACCGACTACAACTACAGCATCTACACACACAAACACTTATAATAGTTTCCCTGTTTTATAGTGTATGTACGGATCTAAAAACTAGCTTTATTACATGTTCAGGGTATTGCATAATTTTTTTTAGTTATATATGATTTTATCTTCCCGAAAAATTTGTTTCAATAAACAGAAAAAAATCACTTAAAATCTAAATAAAAAAAAGGTTAAACTTAAAGTAAATATAATTATTGTGCAGTAAAAAAAAAAATTCTAAAAAATTTACTCTCCGACATCGGAATTAAAAAATATTTTTCCTTAAATTTAAAAAATATGTCTGCATTAATAGCCCATTATTGAATTGAGATTTTCAAAGGAAATACGCATTTGAAGATTGTATAAGAAAAACTTTTGCTGAATATGAACTAAAAGTGAAACAAAAATACGGTTTTCCTCGTAGCATTAAGGCGACTTCAGAAACACTTAGCTAAATGTTTGTTTCGTAATAAAATGTTTATGAATGGTAATAAAACTGAAAGTGTAAGAAAAATTGTTACGTTTAAATTTAAAAATTTATATTTATGTAAGTTTTGAAATCACTGAAAGGAAAAATGCTGTTGAAGTAACCGTAGGTTCTGTAGCGTTGTATTCCCTGCAATGTTGCTTTAATGCTGGTGCAGAACTAATTGCAAACGTAGCAGTACCGTGTGATGGTGCTAACAATCTGTTCTGTAGTCCTAACTACAGGGTATAGGAACCCTTACAATCTGTTACGTTGCGTTTACTGAGTAGTATGGTATCCCCAGCAATAGTGTGTCGTAATGTTAACAATCTGTTCTGTAGCGTTTACTGAGCAGCATTAAAGAGTAATCCCAACAGTCGCTCGTAATGTGTTAAACATAGGGACGTGAAAAATTTCGCGTTTTCTTGTAGGCACAAGCTAGAACTCCACCAACTGTAGGTTTGTGTCACTTGCACAATTTTTGGAGACACTGGAACATCGCGGGAATAGTTGACTGTTTGCTAGGCTCCAACATGCTGTGTATCAACATTGGCTATCTATCGTTTATTTCTAGCATTTTTTCTCTCTACAACAGGCCCAGTTAGAACTGCACAGCTTGGACACACAGCGTGTGTGATTCGTCCCAAAACTGTTCACACATGTCACGGTTAATATAATACAGTTTATTGGAGACTATTTTAAACATTTTCGCGATTTTCCAGTGTCTCTAACAAGTGTTCCTCGACTAATTCCTAGGGCCAAGATTTTTTTAGCGAGAAATTTTTTGCCCCACTTCGTTTCAGTTTCTCACGTGGACATCGGCAGCTGTGCTTCATGGTTATTGGCAGCGTGTGAACGTTCAGACACGCCTCTCATTTGACTGCACCAATCAGAATAAGGTTATTGTGACTCCGTACGTCTTTAATTGCCAAAGCAAGTGAGAGTAAAAGCATCCAATCGCAGACGGTGTAGCAGAGCTGCAAATATGCAAATAACGCATTGGAACCAAATGTTGCAATAGTCTTGTCACCATAAAATCGTGGATCTACTTATTTCACACCATGTGTAAGTCGCTGAGTCGATAATAAATATCTAACTAAATTCAGGCCCATATCACCCTGTTAGCAGGCAGCCAATGAACAGCTGATGTCTGCTTGAATGCACGTATATTCTTGGACGTTAGTCTACGGGTCAACGAACCCGCGAATTTTTCCCGTCTCTAGTAACACAAACGAGCAGTTTGGATTGTTTCGTTGATCAGCTGGTCTGGAGACCAAGTTTAGAACAACTGACCACCATTCTCATTTCAAAATCAACTACCGTACATTTTACAAGTATGATTTTAAGGCGATGTTGCTGTAGAACTTATTACATCGAGAGACAGGGCATTGCACATACACTTATCGCTGTAGCAGCTCGCTGCCATGAACTTAAATGCAGTAAGTGATATGCGGAGTATGCCTTTATTCAGTGTGTGCCCAGTGTAATAATTAACGACATATAACGCACTTCAGACGAGCATTGAATGTCACTATCAAAATACAACACTAACTGGAAACACTGTTTCAAAGTAATCCAACATAGCTGGAGATGTGCGAAAATTGCGTTATTATTTCAGCAGACTAGACTACAAACGGTTATGTGTTCCCTCTACGTCTCTTATTGTAAAACAATGTCGTGGTCTGTCGCAGAGATCGCTTCTAGCCAATAGTTAAAAGTCCAATGGCAAAGGGCCCATAAAGGGTTTACAGACGTAAATGACATCAAAAAAGGCTCGCGACCAATGGATCACGGATTGTACTCGTGAATGAAGTAGAGACCGAAATAATTCGCGTGTTCACTAACCAGTATACGGCTAGCCTCCAAGAATGTATGTTTTCTCAAGCTGACAGCATCTGCTCATTAGCTGCTCGCTTCCAGGTAAAATGGGCATGTGATTAGTTAAATTTTTGTTATTGGCTCAGCGACTTCCAGAAGGTGTCAAATAAGTCAAGGGCCAATTGCGAAAGTGAAACGAACGTGCAGCTACTGGAATTATAGCTTGTGTCGGGAAGAAAACGCGAATTTTTAAGGTCTCTAGCATTAAGTTTACCACCAGACAATAACGTGAATTTTACATGCCTCTAAATATAGCTAAGAAACACTGTCTTTTGAAAATGTTTTACTTCTAAATCAGAGGCGAGGCGTGAGTGTTCTTGGGCAAGCGGTTTTTAGAAACGACTATAGACAACTCTTAGTTGTACGTGGAACAATTATATTTGTAGGGGGAGGTACAATCTACAAAACTACAGTGTGAAGAGACATGTTATTTCTCCGGAATATACCTCATTCTCTGCAACATAACTACCACATGCTCAAAGTGTACTGTAGGATCTAATACCGCTTGCGCTACACTGAATAAAATAAGTTGTTAGTACTGAGACGGCCGTATTATCTTGAAGTATACACAAAATATTTTTTTGGAAACCGCAATACTTTAGTGGTGACAGCAAAATGTTTTTATGGTGAGCCCAAAACAAATTTGCCAGTCTTAAGATTAACAAATAATTTTGTAACTGTCACAAATTACTTTTTTAGTTGTGGAATAAAACCCCGATTCACCACTGCCCTGAATGTACAAAGCAGACAGCCGCAAAACTCAGATATAGCTCTACATTCTACTTCGATCCCAATCTTATGTTATAATGTATCTCCGCTTGAAGTGCCGTAATAAAATCGTTTTGTGAGGACGCTGAAGCTATAGTTCAGCGCTACGCATGTAGCGGGGTTGTGGTATTTGATGCACGTGTCAGGGTCACCCTTATTGCTTGCTTCTGTGCAGTGTAACTTCAGTACAGTTCACACATGAAATAGAATCCAACAATAGCATCCTTTCCTAGGCACCCTAGTCTACGAAGAAAATCACAGACTTAGCACTAAAGTGTACAGGAAACCGACACATACTGGTCAATACCTGCATTTTGAATCTAACCACCCAACAAGTACAAAGTCGGGCATTGTTCGCACCCAAGCCAACCAAGCAGAAAAGATCTGCTCAGAGAGGAAAACATTAATTGAGGAACACTGTCATCTAAGGAAAGAATTCATGGCCTACAAGTATCCCAGATTTATCACTGAGAAGCAGTTGAGAGAACAAAATTCGAAGTCACCACAGACAAACAACCTTCCGGACCTCTGATTATTCCATATGTCCATGGACTCTCAAAAAAAAAAAAAAAAAAAAAAAAAAAGAAAAAAGAAGGCTAGTCAACAAATACGACCTACGTACAGCATTCCGTTCCAGCTCCACATTGAAACCACTCTCACTAAAGTAAAACCCATAGTAGATAAGCAACAGTCCCGCGAATGCATATGCCAAATACCATGTGAATGTGGCTCTCTATACATAGGAGAAATTGGCAGAATATTATCCACTTGCGTCAAAGAATACAAGAACAACATGCAAAAGGGTGAAATCCAGAAATCTAGAATTGCAGAACATGCATGGGGAAATAGTCACAAAATTCTCTGGGACTCGGCTAAACCAATAAGTCAGGAAAAAGACAGAATTAAAAGGAAAATTAAAGAATCAGGTTACATATACAGTAACAAAAACATCATAAGCCAACATAGAATTTAACAAAAAATATGTGGTTGCCTTTAATAAAAAAAGAAACAGTATCACAGAAAATAAATAAATAAAACAAATAAACAGATTTATGTTTAACAGTCTCGGTAGAAAACCAGCCAACATCACTACAAGGTGCTCAGCCAATCAGGAGAGTACTTGCCTCTCATTGGCCAAGAGCCCAGCCAATCACAAATGCTTGGCCACCTTTCGCCGAGCAGCTTAGATACCCTCCAGGTTATATAAGCCCCAATTATTTAGCGAGCTTCTTGTCTATTGTCTTGGGGTTGTTGTCCACTGTTCACTGTTTTTGTCTATTTCTATCTTTTTTCATATTTGGAATATGGTTCTATATTTGTGTCTGGGTGTTGTTGTCACGATATTCGACTGAATTCTATCTCCAGAATTCTTTGTTGTCTATACTAACAATTATTTTGGGGAAAAAAAATTACAGAAATCCTTTGGGATTGCTTTTTTTCTATTTTTGTGTGAGTTTCTATACATATTTTTTTCTTGTTCCTTTTTTATGTGTCATCCAACACAGGTTTGATAAGCAAAAACATGAGCAATGGCATACGTCCACAAACTAATAAATTCTAATTGTAAACTCCCATTGCAACAAACATTTAAAAATCTCACCAGTGGTAAATAATGATGTGTCAAAATTGCATCTATCTACACCTCTTGTAGACACAAGTTTGGTTTCGTGGGCACTTAGTGTTTAAAATCAAGTAAGCCTGTGTGTTATGATAAGATCCCTAGGTTTATAAAAAGTATGTCCAGCAATTTTCTCCTATACTGGCTCATATATTTAATAACAGTCTGTCCACAGGAATTTTTCCTAATTGTTGGAAAACTTCTGTATTTATAGCCATATTTAAGAAGGGTGATAACTTGTCACCCTTCTATCTACAGGCCAATAACATTACTTATCCCTTTTCTAAGATTTTTGAAAGATAATTAACAAATACATTTTATTTCACTTAAATAATTAAATATCTGACAGACAACATGGTTTCATGGCTGGAAGCACAACTACTACCGATTTATCTAACTTAATTAATAAAATACATTCTGATAATACCTACAGAATACATAATGATTTTATTTATTTATTTAATGGCTTTGTTTGTGGCGAAGTTAAGGCTTTCGCCTTCTCTTACACTTAACCACGTTTTATACAATTAAAATCATACATGTGTGACAAACAAAAATAAAACTATGACTACAAGAAACACTTAAATACAAAATTAATACAGCAAAAATGATTAATTAATTTAGCCAGATGCACAAAATTTTTTAACTGATTTTACATATGAATGAATACCGCAAGTATAAAAAAACAAAGTTAAATATTTGTCGTGAAACTATAAATATGCCATTAGGTGTTTTAAAAAATACAATTTTGTGTATGCTATCTAAATATTCATGTATAACAACATAGCTATAGACTAATCTTGCGGGAGTTAATGTGCATCTGAATAACAGCATTACAGTATACAATAAATTAATTGTTGATAAGAGAGAACAATTATAATGTCACGTGATATACGTTTGTACATTCAAATACAAACTGGTTAAGAAACTGCATGTCTAGTAAGATTTAAATTTTGAACTAATTTTAAATTCTAAACACATAAAAATATACCTAAAGAATACTAGTACATATACATAGTAGCACCACACCTCTACTCCACAAGATATTTAGTTTGTAACAAATATGATTTTAAATAGCGTTTGAAACTGCTTAGGTTTGAGTATGTCTTTAATTCACTGGAGAAATCATTCCAAAACCGAGCACCAGACACTGTTAGAGATTGGGAGAAAAATTTAATTTTATGTTTAGGTACCATGAGTAGCAATGTTTCGCCTGAACGTATGTGGTGATTATGATTTACACTGAGTGACTAGAATCTGTCAAGAAGATATTTAGGACTTCTGGTTATAAAAGTCTTCTTAAGTAGGAACTGCGAGTGCAACCTGCGTCTTTCTTCCAGTTCGAGCCACTTGAGATTTTTGTAGTAGTGGCTGACATGGTCTCGAGGTTTCAAGTTATATATATATATATATATATATATATATATATATATATATATATATATATATAACGTACACAGGTGTTTTGTAATCGCTGTAGTCTTGCAGCTAGTTCACATGTTACATCACTGAACACAACATCGCAGTAATCAATGATAGGGAAAATAAGTGCCTGTACAATTAATTTTTTCGTATCTACTGGAAGAAAGTTTTTCATGCGCTTAAGAGAGTGTAGAGATGCAAATACATCCATGCAAGTTTTATTGACATGATCTGTCCAAGTAAGAAATGCGTTAATTTTAATGCCTAAATTATTTACTGTTTTGGTCATAGCAATTTGTTGGTCTTCTACGAAGACCGTGTTGATATCGAGTGAAGAGATCGTACTTTTTAGTTTCTTGTTCCAATTATAGTGTATTGAGTCTTAGTGGCATTTATTTGCAGCCCATTATTTTTGACCAACGAACAACATTGCACAGATCAGTGTTAACTTGGTCAATGCTTGCGTTCAGTTTACAGGGGAACATCATATATATATATATATATATATATATATATATATATATATATATATATATATTTGGAAGTCGTCAGCATACAAATGGTAATTCACGTACTCCATACACTCTGGCAAATCATTTATGAACATAGAAAACAAAAGTGGTCCAAGTACTGAGCCCTGGGGAACACCACATGGTACACTGCACCAACTAGAAAAATAATGGTATAATTTAATGCATTGTTTACGTTCCATTAGATATGATCTTAACCAATTCACTGCATCGACGGAAAGATGGAAGAATGAATTTAATTTCTTTAAAAGTAACTTATGATCTACAGTGTTAAATACCTTACTGAAGTATTAGTACAGTTAATTTTCTATCGTCCATATTTTTCCTTACATCATCTGTGATATGCATTAAGGCTGTAGTCGTGCTATGATTACTACGAAAACCAGACTGAAGTGGAGATAGAAGGCCATTTCTATTTATATAACCATAGAGTTGTTTGTGTACAATGTACTCAAGCGCTTTAGATAATGCTGGCAAGATACTTATCGGCCTATAGTCTTTGACATTACTAGGGGATTTGACTTTAGGAAATGGCCTTACATAAGCAAATTTCCATTGGTGTGGGAAGACCCCAGTTTTTAGAGAGAAGTTGAATATATCTGTTATTGGACTAATACTACCAAATTGTAAAACTTTTTTTAAGAATGTTATTGGGATGTTGTCTGGGCCCACAGCTTTAGATGTAATTCGGTTAATTGCGCGTACAACTTCAGTTATCGTTACGCTATGGAACGAAAACTTTTTGTTATGATTTGAGGTATCTACCGAATTTTCTTCCTCGAACTTAGAGTCGGCATACGTTAAGTTTATCTTGTTGGGTACTTCAACAAAATGAGTGTTAAGTTCTTCTAAAGGCACATCTGGTGGCTCACTTATTCTTGGTTTACAGCCGACACCCATAGTTCTAAGGCTTTGCCACAAAACTCTAAATGACGATGCAGCTGATAGTAAATTTTCATTGTATTCTAATGTTGCTTTCCTGACAGCACGTGTGCACCAATTCCGCAGTTGCCTACAATCCTCGAACAACTCCGCAGCTAGTTGATCAACATTTTTGCGAGCACGCTTAAATGAACGATACGCAGAGTCACGTTTGCACACAAGTTCTTTTATTGGGTTAGTAATCCACGGGGCAGGTGGTCGCTTTACACGTTTAGTTACTAGTGGCACGTGCTTATCCATTAGACTCGTAATGAAGGAGTTCAAATAATCTACTTTTCTATTTATGTTTTGGGTTTGGTATATATAGTGCCATGGCAAGGACGCTGCGTCAGAGAATAATAGTTCTTCATTAAGTTTACGGTAATTTCTAAACGTTATTTGGTTAGCATTGGTTTTATTATGCCTGACATCAAAACATATATAAATTATATCGTGGTGAGAAATGCCAGGAACAGCTATTTGTACGCTTGTAACAATTTTGTCATTGCCAGATGTGAATATAAGATCAATCCAGGATTCCGAATGTGTAGTGTAATATGTCGGTGACAGATTGCATAACGTAAGATTACAGGAAGTGAACATACCGTGCAATCTTCGCCTGTCGCTTGACTCGCATTTAAAATCGGTATTAAAGTCTCCCATGACAATTACATTTTCATAGCGGTATCTCAGTGCCATTAGATCTGTTTGATAACTTTTTGATACTTGTAAACATTCTACAATTCTAAATAAACTTTCTGCTTTTGGCTTAGATAAGGGCTGTGCAAATAGGTCCACTAACTACTTACAGTCAAAAAACTTTCTAGTTAAAATTTAAAACATTTTATCTTCTAAATTTTATATATCTTCTGGAGTTCCTCAAAGGGGCACTTTATCTACTTTATTGTTTAATATTTTTGTTAATAATATTGTGCAGTGTCTACGATATTCAAGTTGTTTACTTTATGCTGATGACCTTAAGATATTCAAAGTGATGAAATATGTAATTGATTGGCTCAAATTACAAGCAGATATAAGTGCTATTGTCAGCTGGTGTTCTAGAAATGAAATGGAGCTCAATCTTTAAAAATTACAAAGAATAACTTTTACTCGAAAGACACATGCTTTGATCTATAACTACCATTTTAAACAGACTGCAAAAAAACTGCGCAACTACTGTCCGCAATTCAGGAATATTGCTAGATAACAAATTTTTTTTATTTAGAATTCAATCACGGAAACAGATTCTAAGCGCCTTGAAAATATTCAGATTAAAGTCTTTAGAAAAATATATGACATATGTTACATTGATAAGAGAGATTTTAATTACAATGAAGTTATAAATAAATATAATTCGTATTCTTTAAAAGAAATAAGAGTTGCTATTGATGCATTATTTCTTTTTAAATGTTTTTTGCGATATTTAATTATACGGGTATCTACAAGTCATTACCCAAAAAATTCCAAATTACACAAGTAGAAGCTCCTGTATTTTCTGTTCTCCTGGTAAATCTGGGAGAGTAATCGAACGCTGTACTAAACATGTCAACAAAATTTGTTTATCTTTTGATTTATTTAAAAATATATTATTTGGTCTCAAAACGTTGTTAGACGTAATTTGTTAGAAGTAGATGAAAGTTGTAAATATTTATAAAGATTTCTGTTCTGCCGCAGTATGTTAATATGTTGAAAGAATTTACTTATACTGTACATTTATTACTGTAAATTTTACTTGGTTTATTATTCCTCACGGAATTAATACGTTTAATCACCTGTCTTGTATTGTTTTGTATTTATTGTAGTGCCTACCTGTTGTGATGTTATAAGATAGTTTGGCAGGCACTTTAATATATAAAAAAATTATTTAATTATATATATATATATTAGCGACCCAGGTAGCACTGATTATCTATAGCCAAGAATTGAAGTCTAAATTGACATACCACACACTTAAAAGTCTCGATCCTACTTAATTAATTAATTTTTTTGGGGAAATATGACACAGAATTGGCAAAAAGCAAAAAATAATTATGTTCTTCTTATTGGTACCAAATTTTACAGTATCATCCGCTGGGCTTATCTGAAAATTGCATGAAAATTTCATCAAAATCACTCCTGCGATTAATTAAGTATATATATATATATTATTTATATGTGTGTGTGTATATAGATGTCACTGAATTTGTAGATGTTGACGCTTTTTTTCTTAAGATTACTGCTTACTTAATCTAAATACTTTAAATGTAGTTTATTAATTTTTCGAAATTTGACACCTAAGGGGATAACAATTTATGAAACGGAATGAATGTTGTTTTCAATTAATCGTCTATATATACACATATATAAACTAAAGGTCTATCTCCACGGTTCCCACTTAAATCTGACGCCCATGCAGTAGCCATGATTATCAAAGAAGAGTTTTTTTTTTTTTTGTTTTACAAAATTCGAACCCTGAGGGGGTGAAAATACATGGAATGTGTTATAGATAAATTCATGAGTGCTATCGAACCCGTCGAGATATAGTTAGTTATTGTTTTATGATGATGAATACGTAAATGTCCGTAAACAAATTTCAGAACTTTTCTAAATCAGAAGATACAGAGCTATGAAGCAATGATAAAGTTTTTAAATTAATTGTCGCTTACACTTTGACTCACTGGGTTGTCGTCGTGATTTTCTCCTCATACTTACACACATTTTTAACACGTGATGGTAAGATTTTGCAAAGTTCGATCACTAAACGCGTAAAACCGCGCAACGTTTATTTTCATTCACCCGATTACATATACCCAACCATTTAAAATATTGAAATATATTTTGCTTCAGGATGATGCTTACGTAAATGATTTAAAAAATGACCTCAGTTTTTTTATGAGCGGGTAGGAGTCTTTATAAACCTTTCAAAGCAGACGATCCGAAAAAGCAAATACATCATTAGAGATGTAATTTATAAGGAAGTTAACATTATGCAATTATACCGTTACATATGGTTGTACAACCTCTACATACCCAGTGTCTGAATATTTTATTTATTTTTAATTAACTTTAGACGGCAGTATTAAATACACTGGTATCAATAATCGCGCTAGATGTAAACGAGTCATCATATAACGTATGCTACTTATACCATCAATGTACTCTCTCATATTCAAGGACAGCTTTGCTATGACTATAAATAAGGCCCAGGACAAATGTTAGAGCGCTAGGGATAGACTTACGACAGTTTTTCACATGGCAGTTATAGACACGTAGCCAGCTGCACGGTAAGCTCAACCGGCAGCTTGGTTATCCTAACACTTGATGGCCGAGCTACTAATCTGGCGTACAAACTATCCGAAAATCTCTGAGCGAGAGGTTCACGGATTTTGAAATTATGTTCATGTGAAAACGCGAGTATTTTTGAAATTCGGTATTATGAACGCCTATATATTATCATATTACAATTTATAAAAATGACAGTTATCAATTTTTGTAGGTTTTGTGTTTCAAACCATTATTTTTCTAAAAAAAAACAGTTTTTAATTTTTTACTCGAAAGTAACGCATACTATCACTAGAGCCCGGTAATTTTCGCGAAAAGAATTTTGCAGCACTTTGTTTCAGTGCCTTACGTGCGCACTTGCATCTCTGCTATGTGGTCAGTGATTGGATGCCGTAACACCCAGCGTGTGGAGGTTAAACCCGCAAATCACAGACGTGATGTGTGACAGTTATCCGTGTACTGATTGGCACAGTCAAATGAATAACGACTCTACACAAAAAGCAATCTGTCAATAGCCATGAAGTTGAACTGCAGGTGCGCACGTAAGACACTGAAACAAAGTGGGGCAAAAATCTTTTCGCGAAAACTACCGGGCCCTAACTATCGCATAGTGCTGCGTAAATAAACGTTCGTTAATAAAATATCTGCTTCGCAACAAAATCTCATCGTATTTTATGAATAGTTTATATTTTGTTGACGATTGAGTATTCCAATCGTCCACTCGACACCGTACCTTTCCATACCCCATAAGCGTGATCATAAAAAAACTATCTACAAAGATGCTATCAAAACATACAAAGAATGTAAATTTTGATGATAATGCTACTTTCATCAAAGGTTTCTTGCTGATCTTATCATTGTTTACAATTTCGTATGTTCGTTGATCTACAAAAATTACCCCACGTGCCTCCAACAAACGTATTACTAACCGAACCGGAACACATTTATTTTCAACATAGAAATATTTCATGCTACTTTGTGGAACTTTGAGATAAAATGGCCAATGACGAACAGGTGTGCATCAGGTAATCAGTAGCTACTGCATAGTGGTCTGACATTGGAAAAGAGAAAGCGGACGAGAGCTGCGGTGAAAAATGGAGAAAAAGTAAACAACTTCTTAGCGAGTAATAATAGTATATCAGAGCATGTGACTGAGTGTTTAAATCTGTCAATCAGTGCTACAGTACACAACAGAAGTGAGTCAGTTGTAATGTAAGCAGCAAACGCAGAATGACAAACATATCGGTCACACTGACGAATCGTGAAGTAGGGTACAATATATTGACGGGAAAGAAAATTGAAGTCTGTACTCTCTCACATATACGCGTAATGTGTGTAAACATGTGAAACAGCAACTAGGATTAAGAGAGGAAGACGGAGATGTGCGACGAGCTGTTACAAAAATATGTTCTTGTATCAAGAAAAACTGAAACCAGCACAGCAGAGTTGATGAAAAATCCAGTATTGCTACCGTTGTTTGGCTAGATGAAATCATGTTTATTGAAAAGCCCGCTGTAGGACCAAAGCCTGATAATTACAGAGAAGCGTATTCACACCCAACAAAAAACGAACACTAAGGCTCGCAAAGCAAACTAATTGCACGAATAACGTCCATTCTCTCGCCAAAAACTGCGCGTTTGGCTTTTAAAGCGAGATGGTCGCACGGACAACCTCTGAGCGTTATCCAGCAAATTCAGCTCACAATGCGTGCATTTCGTACCAAGAGCATTCTAACAGTACACGAGATAATTAATACGGATATGTTTGTACTCCGTATTTGGTATACGATACAAATATTACTTACATGTTTGATGTAGGTGGTTCCACAACAAAGAATTTTGTATAGCCTACATTTATAGACTCAGAAAGAGACTATGGCAATAATGGTGAAAAAAGAATACTCTTAAATGAAGCGGCACACATGACACGAAAACATGCATCAAACTACTCAAAATCATGTACACCATTGCAACAACATGTGAGAATCAAAAAAAAAAAAAAAAAAAAATTCTCCGTACGAAGTCTTGTCCATGATAATAGAGCCTGATATTTCTCGTACTTCACACGAGACACCACTAAGTCAGGCTAAATAAGGAGGCGTGAGTTTGTTAAATTATGTTCATCCCTCCAGAAATATGCGATTTATACTTTAACTGTCCCATGTAACATTTTCAATTTGTACTTTAAGATTTCATGGTAACAATCAATAAAAATTAATGTTCTAACAAAATGTTGCGGAGAGAATTAATTGTCTATGATAATTGTAATATTTTTATGACGAGTGTCGCACCTCTTCAGATGAACTGTAAGGACATTGACTAATGATGATAAGATCACTTCTGGCAGATTCCGCGACCTTCGTTAATCAAACTGGAGGGATTATATTATCTATTGAACGATGCTACTAAATGTAACTAAATTTAACCTTTTCTGTTAATACTTTTATTTGTTTACATTGTTTTACTTTTCAGTGTTCAGTGTGTTGCTAGTAATTATTATTTATGTAGGCATAATGTTTAGAAAAGCATAGTATATTACATATATTTATTCAAATAGCTACTGCGATGTCCTACAAACGATATCAGGGAAGAGATACTATGTTACACTATCACATAAGTTTTTACCTGGAAAATGGGCTGTCTGCCCACTGTGCGCGCGCTCTTCAGCTGGTGGAGTATATTAGATCCGGTCAGTATATTTTCTGCCTTACAATACCCTGTACTGTTAGTGATAAACACACACTGATTCGCCTTGCAACAGGCCACTACGTATTTGTTTCCAAAATACGTGAATAAGCAAATGCAAAGTTGTGTTTGTGAGCATGTATTTTGTCCTATAAGTAGAGCCGGTGATTTTTGGTGAAAAGAATTACGCAACATTTTGTGTCAGTGCCTCACGTTCACATCTGCAGCTCTGGTACGTAATTATTGGAAGCGCGTATTTCTGCAGAGGCGTGGCTCATTTGACTGTGCCAATGAGAATACGGTTACTGTGACACAACACGTCTGTGATTTGCGAGTAGATCCCCCAACACGCTGAGAGTTAAAAACAACCAATCACTGACCATGATGTAGAGCTGCATATAACCACGTGAGGCACTGAAACAAAATTTTGCGTAATTCTCTCCACCAAAAATCACTGGCTCTACCTATAAGTCAATTAACGATACATTTCAGCGCGTGACTAAAAATAATCCAGTTTATTATGAGGTTTACTCGACTTCCATTACGTTTGCCAATTTTTTGCCTACTTTCAGAAGGAAAAAGTTGAGATCACCTTTCTGTCTGTGTGCCTGCGTGTGTGTGCGCGCGGGTGTGTGTGTGTCCTAAAAACTTTTGAACCAGTTGACTGAATTTCTTCAAACTTTGTACACATACAGTTATTTGTAATCTCACTTGAAATTTTTTGTTTCGTTTACGCAATGTTCATATTTTCAAAATGGCGGCCATTTTTATATCTTTGGTCAAACTAGATATCTAAGAAACTGTACTTTAAAATTTCATCAAACTTGGTACATATATACTACATACAAAGTTGACATTTACTTTTGTGTGTTTCGTTAATCCTGAGTGTATATTTTCAAAATGGCGATAATTTTTATATATTTAGCATAGCGTCATTTAACTTAGGAAATATTTTTCTGAATTTCACCAAACTTGATACACGTATACTAAATACAAAGCTGAGTTGAATATCGTGTTTTTAGTACATTATGTGACATATATTAAAAATAGCGGCCATTTTTATATTTTTAGCATAGTATTACAGAGCTTAGGAAACAATTTTCAGAACTTCTCCAACCTTAGTACATAATATAGGCTACTACATAAATAACGGACTTGAATGTTGTTTACTTTGTTAATCTTGTGTGTATATTTTCAAAATGGAGGCCGTTTTTTAATTTTTAGCGTAAAATTACATTTCTTACTAAATATTTTTCAGAAATTCACCATACTATACGAAATATTTTTCAGAATTTCACCAAATTTAGTACACATATACTTCATACAAAGCTAGTTTGTTTTATGTTTATTTCGTTCATTTTGTGTTTATATTTCGAAGATGGCGGCAATTTTTATATTTTAGCATAGTTTTCCATACCTTAGTAAATATTGTTTTAGAATTTCACAAAACTTGATACACTTATACTAATAAAGCCGACTTGACTTTTGTGTATTTCGCTCATCCTGTGTTCATATTTTTTTATGGTGGCTATTTTCATATTTTAAGCATGCATAGTCTAACATTTCTTAGAAAATATATTTTCATAATTTTACTAAACTTGGTAAATAAATACCACATATAAAGTTGACTTAAATTCGTGTATTTCGTTTATCCTCGCTTCATATTTACAAAATGACGGCCATCTTTATAATTTCTTACTATAGTAATACGTATGTTAGGATATATATATATATATATAAATATATATATATAAATATATATATATATATATATATATATATATATATATATATATATAGTAGTATATATATAGTAGTTTTTAACGTCGTTGGATGGTTTATAAATATTATTTTTAATTAGAAGGTAGGCTTAACAATATGACATCCTGTCCTTGTCCGACGTGTGTTTTATTTTCAAACATTGGCACAATGGCCAAATCTGGAGCAGTTTCTTAAAGAAAACGTATTCACGAATATACTGCAACGCATGTTAAGAGCTAGGCGGTGCCATTAGTTCACTCAGATTTGAAATTACCTGATCTTAACTGCATCTGTTTCAAAAGCCATTAGTGATAACTAGAGGCACGAGTATTTCGCGTATTCATCAGGCAGCAGCTGGCTGAAGTCGAATGTAAATTGGCTTCTAACCTGCAAACAGTAAGCACGTGTTATCCCCGCGAATTGTTTCCTTACTTATTACTTGCTTGCAGATGCAAAAGGCGTGTCAAAACAGCTGCCATCTAATCACAGAAGTGGAAGTGAAGTAGCATATATTTTGTTGACGTTCAACCTGACCTAGAATCAATACGAGAAATACCAGCGCCTCTAGTGATAACAGTATAATGGACTTTCACTGGACACCCTGCAATTCTGCATGATTCACCTCCAGGCTGGACTTCACTTGTTTGTACACGTTTTGAAACCTGTCATAACTTCATTGACTACTGCTTAAATCGGAAGTCAGTCACCTCTACATCACAATCACACAGAGCTGGAGGCGTACTATTGGCTCGCTCGCATCTTGGGCACGACGCTTCAACTGCTGTCACCCAACCACACAAGCCCATATAGGCACACAACTGTTTGCATTCAAGCCTGCTAACATTGTGAAAGGCTAAATCACAGAGTCTATCAGCAGAGAGGTTTATTTATCACGGGAAAAGATGAATGCTAGATTTCTATGAATTATCTAATCGATTTTTTTCTTTATTCGTTATCGTAGGAACAGGGAAATTTCATAACTTCAATGACCAGTGTTAAAATACACTGTTCTATACAGCCTGAAGTTCCGTCTATTCGTTCATTGTCCGTTGATCCAGTGAGTAGCAGTTGACGGACAAACGGCCGGGGCTTGAATGTACACATTATAATGGATTCAAATATGGAGGTCATCAGATTCGTGAAGTTTTCCTGTCCCTAGTTATGCGTGCGTGCGTAGGTGACTCGGCAGATGAAACTGCTGGTGCATCGCTACGGCTCGTTGGGACACCCGGAAATGTCGCGGTTCCAACGACCAGCCGGCTGTATTTTACTTACTTCTGTCTTCAGTTACTTGTACATTACCTGTTGCTCCAGTGAGTGTCCAGCTGTATATCTGACAAGGTAGCGCGGGAGTCAGCGAGTGTTTTCACGCAGGCCTGCTGTTGGTTCACATTCTTCAAGTAACGTTTCATTTATTTTGACCAGAGCGCAAAACTATAGAACGTGTACGGAATTTTTAATTTTAACATCTTCGCAAATGAATTTGCGTAATTTACACGTCGCAGCCGATATTTTGCTTTTGACATGAAATTATACATTAAAAGTATTTTCATTGAAGCAACACAACTTTTGTTGGAGCAAATTAATGTTTAGTTTGAATATGAACCACTTAAAAAAGGTCTTCGTTACAAGAACATTATTAATATTTCAAAGCTATGGCAAAGAAAGCACTAGTAAAGTTGTCCCATAGTGATCTGCTTGGTAAAGTCATATATATATATATATATATATATATATATATATATATATATAAACAATCTTTAAGTAGAAATTTTCTCTGGTACTAAAATACAAAATGATTCTCAAAGTTAAATAGCACAGAAGATAATTTTTTTCAGCAATATTACGTTAAGTAAAGCAAACCAACATTACTTTAATGTGAAATCAACAGTTTCGATTTTTTTCTTTTCTGTAAACGTTTCCACTGTGTAAGTACAAAAATTCGTTGACAAGTCATATAAGAGGCAAAGCACTAGAAAGTTTTAGAAACAATTGTGGTTCCAGGTAATCAGGATATTTCACATTCTCTCACATCGCTAGAGACCCGGAAATTTAGCGCGTTGAACCACCTATCGGCTGGACTCAATACACCTACATCTTCTTTGTCCTCAGGTACATGACCACTGGTTGCTGCTCCAATGAGTAGCTGGCAGTCCGTTATATAACATCTTTAGACGCAGGTTTGCTGTAGGTTCAGAGGCAAGTGGCCTCTACGTCTCGTCGACAGCGAGATCATTAGAGACGATGACACACAACTTCTACATGACAGAAACTGGAAGAGGATTCGGCCATGGCCTTTGTTAAGGAACTATCTTACTATTCTCCCGGAGCGAATTCGGGAAATCATGGTAAACCGAAAACATGATGGTTGGAACCGGGGATCAAACTCGGGGACACCCGAACGCGAGTCTAAAGTGTTAGCGTCTCACTACCTCGCTCGGTTGGTACAGATTCATCAAGGACGAATTGAACATATGTCGATCCAATCGTGGAAGCCACTCGCATACAGGAGTTCGACATCGAACTTCTAAAGTGATCTCGCAAAATTTCCGGGACTCTTTCCACGTACAAAAAATCTGACCACTTGGTTAAATGTGATCGACTGACACAAAACGAACTTACGGTAAATGACTTGTCTAGGAAAGGCAAGCGATGCAGATGACAGCGCCATACCTGGACGGCAGGTGGCACTGCGATAATGTGATCAGAGAATGTGGGGGAGTTAGAGGTACGGGTGGGGTTGGGTATGATAAGGGGAGGGGAGATGTTAATACAGTACCAGCGCCGGGAATCGCATTAGAGGCGAAGGGAGGAGGGGGCGGAGGGCAGACGCTAATTCCGCTCGGCGGTGGAGCGCTGGGGTAATTTGATTCGGCGTGCGTCTCACCCCCTCAACTTGTCACCGCCTCGTCTACCCTTGCTGCGAGCCAAGGAGATACACTCTGTTTCGAATAACATTGGCAACATTTGTCAGCCACTTATGGGTAATGACTGTAAATATTTTATGTGCTGATACAAAGAAAGACAAAATTTTTAATACAAATGGTGAAACGGACATCTGTGTTACATTTCAGTACTAAAAATTTCTTGCATTGTAACACACAGTACACAATATCAAAAATTATTGCCCATAAGTTAGTGGTAATTTTATTTTAAACAGAGTATACACACCGCACAGCAGGGAAAGAAACCTTCCCTCCTTAGTGCACACAGCCTGCACGGACATATCCGCTTATCTTCACTGATTTTGTCCTCAAGTGATTACTGTAGTGGCTGTGGCAGTCGATGTCTCGATCTGAGTTCTTGTACAGATAAAAAACTGTTAATTCCTGACTTACATTCTTTGATTTTCTCAATTAAGAAACTACCATTCTGTTATTTTTGTACTGGCTGGTACCGGCGATTTTGCTAGTGGAATTTAAAATTTTAATGCGATAGTAATTATGAAACAATGAACATTCGAACAAATTTAAATAGCGCAAAATAATTGAAAAGAGTAATTCATGAGCATTAAATATTTTTGGATACTCCGTTTTGCCTTCGTACCTCTCTTTGTCCAGCGCCCAAATTATATAATTTATGTTTGGCAGTAACTTTCGCACGCAAAACAAATAATAAACGTTTCATCGCAATCAGACGAATGATACAATAACTTACACTAGATGAACAAACCAACTTACATAGTATGTTTCATTCCTGCGCGATAAGTGTTATGTGTAGAGACCGGAAACATTAGTGGATTCGCTGACATGTAGGCTAGCTTCATATTTACTGAAGTAGACAGCAGCTATTCATTAGCTGCTCGCACAGTGACAAGCGCCTGCATTTATTTACACTTTTATTATTGGCTCAGTGGCTTCAAGGAGGTGTCAAATAAGACCAAGACCAACTGCGAAAGTGACACGAACTTGTACTTGCTGGAATTATAGCTTGTGCCCAAAAGAGAACGCAAATTTTTCAGGTCCCTACTTATAGGTACGGGCTGGCAGTTTTCATGAAAAGATTTTCGGAATTTTTTTTTCAGTGTCTTTCGTGCATATCTGCAATTCTGCTTCGCTGTCATTGGCAGCATATCTTTGTGTAGAAACACGTCACGTATTTCTCTGTGTGAATTAGTACACGATTACTGAGAGACCACACGTCTGTGATTGTTTGGTAAAAACCCAAGACAAAACCTTACACGGTGCGTTGTTACCACGGAGGGTTGTAGACTCTGAGTTCTGTACACTCAACATGAATGCTCCTTAGATAAATGCCCGTGAAGATTTACTGGCTACTGTTTACCACTAAATAATAACCGGACTACCATGTCTCTGGCTAGTACAAACACTATAAAAAATAGTTTGTAAATTTACCAGACGTGCGTGTAGGAGCGCTAGGAAACTAGGTATGGTAGAACTGTTACCCAGACATCCATGGTAACACTCCTAGACCTTTTTATAAAACAGTCAAATGTATACTGAAGTTACTAGACTTGTATAGTAACAACTGTAAAGGTTTGCATATTTACAAGTCGTAAGTATGGTAACTGTCTCATACTGCGTCTGGGATAATAATTTCCTAAACATTTTAAGAAGTTTTTTTACAGTGTAACCATGTGAAATTCTCGCTAACAATTCACCGAATGCCATTGTAAATATGTAAGTTGTCAAGTAAGCTTTCATTAAAATAATAAACGTTTGAAGTATTTGCACTTACGGCTAAGGTGTCCTACGCGTTCCTGAAGTGCACTACATAACCTTAAAACAAAACTTTTTTTATGAAAGCACGAAATGCGTTCACAAAGTCAGAATCAATGAAAACAAAAGAACAACATCCTATCGTGTTTATAACTGTGCTTCCATAAAAAACACTCCACAAAACATGTTAACAGTTTTATAAACGGCATTATGAAATTCAAATACATACATCGTAATCAAACTCATTCGAAACACTGTGATTTATGTGACAAACTTCTTTATAGCCAAATTATCTTGCAATCATTAAAAAAAAGCAGATGTCAGATTGACGGAGAATCTGTGCTTCAGTTCAGCGGCTGTGGATAGTAGCGATAGATAGGGACTGGAAAATTTCGCGAATTCAATTACCTACATGCTAGAATCTATTGTACTATACATACTCAAGCCTCGACTATTTGTCAACTAGCTGCTACTCAGTGGAACAACAGACAACGAATGAATAGACGGGGCAGGTAATTGAATTCGCGAAATTTTCCAGTCCCTAGCGACAGAGCGAATGACGTGTAACTATAGTCTTTACCACAGCGTCCTCAATTCAATGCCTTGAACGTGGTGAAATCTCGACGGAATAAGCCGCTTTGTTTTAGAATATTAGCCAGGGAAAGGGATATTACGCGAGTTCAATGACCTACTTGTTAGAATCCACTGATGTATGTATATTCCAGTTCCGATGATTTGTCCATTAGCTACTACTCACCGAAACAAAAGATGAAGGAATAGACGGGGCTTGAGAGTGCACAGGATAGCGGGTTGGGATTACAACCTGCGAAATTTTCCTTTATCTAGTGTTATGTAAGGAAGACGGTTGTTAGTGTAAATTTTTGACCTCTGTATAAAGTATTGTCGCAATTGGGTCATTTCTAAACACGAACCTTGATGACTGTCAACCAGAAGCAGACCTGCAAGAAAACAGCACTGACTCCCGCGTTACCTTGTCAGATATGTACAACTGATCACTCACCGGTACATCAGACCATGAGCAAGTAGCTGATGACAGATTGTACACAGGATTGTGGAGTCCATCCGGAAAGTAATTGAACTCACGACATTTCCGATTAATGATAGCTGGAGATGGTGGTTTATCGCGGGAAAACTGGGTTTCAACGTAAGTTCACCTTAAAATAATATTACTGGCTTTCGCTTGTACGTGAAACTGTTACCCTATTTGACTGAGCGAATAAGAATCTCGGTATCATAATATTTGATTCCTGTTATTCGGTCTGCAGACAGTAACGTTGTGTCAGAAGTATATCACCCAATAATACAAGTTGCAAGAAACTACAGTGTTTTCAAGGGTATGTTGGCACAAACTTTTTTCGCGATATATCATCATCTCAAATGATAGGTGTCATTAGAGGTGATGGTTTGTGCAACTAATTTTTGATGAAAAGAATTTCGCACTAACGTGATTCGATGATTTCTGTGCACATTTGTAGGGTCCGGAAACATTTGCGGGTTCACTGAGCTGTAGGCTAGCTTCTAAGACTATATATTTACTGAAGCTGTTCATTAGCTGCTCGCTGACACAGTGACCAGCGCCTGCATTTATTTACAATTTTATTATTGGCTCAGTGACTTCAAGGAAGTGTCAAATGAGTCTAAGGCCAATTGCGATAGTTGTTGAAATTCTAGCCTGTGCCTAAAAGAAAACGCCAATGTTTCAGGTCCTTACACGCAGTTCTGCTTTAAGGTTATTGGCATCATGACTTTTAGAAGAGCTGTCGCTCATTTGACTCTGCGAATGCAAATAAGGTTCCTGCGACACCACACGTCTGTGACTTGCAGGCAGAACCCCAAGACGCTGAGAGCTAAAATATCCAATCACTGACCACGAAACAGAGCTGCAGGTGTGCACGTGAGGCACTGAAGCTTGTTGGTGCAAAATATTTTCACCAAATATGAGTGGCCCTAGGGATGGTCTATCACAAAACTTTGCTGTGCCATCATATCATTTAAAACGCTAGAGTTTCTTGCAACATGTTTGGTTGGGTGACATAACGTAGCTGTATGCAGACCAATAACAGACATTAAATATTACAATACGCTCAATGAATAGAGACATGCAAAATTCGCGTTATCGTTTGGTAGTAGACTAAACTTCACTTTCCTATACATAACAGAGCATAATATGCGATGAAATTGGTCACGAACTTTTATGTATTGTCATGTACGTGGGTTACGTCTCTACAGAGATTGGCCTACTGTGTGAGCATTCTCCGCGACAAGTCACGACAATATCGGCCAGCGGGAGACGTCGGACGAGTCTGTATTCACTTGGAGTCTAGTCAGCTGTCAGTAAATAACGCGAGTTTTGCATGTCCCTATCAATAAAATAAGGTAACAGCTCCATGTACAAGCGAAAGTCACTAATCTTTTGGAAAGCGGGATGTACGTGAAATCCCGGCAGACAGTCTAGTTTTCCTGTGATAAATCATAATCTCTAGCAATCATGTGTATAATTTTGCCCAGGGTGAAATTTTATAAACCCTTGTAGCCGCTACAGGACTGTTTTTCTTAGGGTGAACAGTTGACAGTACCGAGTGTGGGCAGGAGGACACTCGAGAGCGCACTGAGTCCTCGCGGACAGCCGCGGCAGTCTGCTCTCTGCCCCGGGAGACCTCAATTGATTAATCCCACCCTGCCGGCATGAGTGAGGAGCAGGGGAAAGGGGGTGTTATCTTCTTTCTCCGACAACCCCTCCACCAACACTCGGCGGTAAGCACAGCGTCGCCTGGAGAGAGGAATTCCTTTGACGTAGCTGCTTCTCCTAGTCCTCCTTCTTCTTAACGCCTTCTTCCCACCCCTGACACTCTCCAATTCAATTACCACAGCATTACGTTATGACTAGAGGCAGCCCTGGCTGCGCAGACGAGGGGGGAGAGGGGAGATTGTCACCGCCACTATTTGTCACGCCCCCTCTCTTCCTCCGAGCCCCCGGCGCCTATCCCCACCCCCTCCAAACACCCCTACCACCCCGCGGCAAACGTGGGATTTGTAACGCGCGCCGCGAGAAAATCGAGGGTAACATTAGAACCACTCAGCGGAATTCGGCGTGGTTTGTTTTATTCTGCAGACTTTACAGAGAGCGTACTGTATAAGTCACTGCTAAACACATCAACGGTGCCCGTCTACATGGCTGTTGAACTGATTACATTGACGCGTATATTTGCGAAACTATTATACCTGTTCAAACACTTTTCTGTCTATAAAATAAGCACATTTGAGAGTAGGACTTTCCCTGCATTGAAAACAGGCAAGGCTAATAAAAGGCCTTTCCGCACATCATTACAACCAAAACGTACTGTTCAGATAGAGACGAACCTGATAAAGAGCTAAACAAGGTACTTCGGTACAGATTCGTCAGCAAACAATTATAGAGTATCTGTTTTAAGTCCTACATTTACAGTTGCTCCACGGTAAGTGAGCGCGTCTGTTCAGTTTATTGTGTATAGGGGCGATGGGGATACTTGGCTAGAAACACGTAGGGGCCTATCTTTGTAGTCCATATAGCTCCTTCACTGCTCAGCATATTACGCGCAAACAGCTTCAGGTAGGCTGCCTTGCTAAGCAAAAAAAAAAAATCGGTAGTCGCTACAGCAACAGACAAATAAAAAATTCAATCCTAGAATAAAAAAAAATATTCCTTAACTTTTGACGATTTTGTGGAATATTTACTCAAGTATCGGAATCTTGTGGTACGATCTATTAAACCGGTGTTATTTGGTTTTATGTTCTTCAGTAACATCCCTTGTCGGACAGGTTTTTTTTTACGGTTTATCATTATCCGGCATTTTTAATGATGTTGCAATGTTACGTTAATGTATTAACATTCTTTTTGTCTCTGCCTCTGTCTCTTTTTATATACTACATATATATGTACACAATTTTATAAGTATTTATGTGGGTGTTTTACAAAAATAATATTAGCGTTATTATCAATTAGAAGTATTAACAGCAAACTAAAAATGACTGAGCCTTCAACGCCTTTAAAATACACAAATGTACATAAATCAATGTTATCCTCTTGTTAGGCGTACTACTGAATAATAGTTCACATACTAGAGAATTACCCTGCAGTGTTAGATAATGTAGTTATTAGCTGATTATATTGATGGGTTATTTTATGACGTGTATGAAGTACGATTACACATTTATTTGTAGAAATTCATTAACATTGATATTTAAAATTATATGATATTTCATGTTTTACAGTAAATATATTTTATTTGCAAAAATAAACACTACCTTGAAATTGTTGAAGAATACATTTTACCGTTTTTATTAGTTATAATTTGGTTCTGAATAGTTTGCTTGCACGTCACAAGGAGGAAGAGGCGAGATACGGTATATTTGTTTAACTCTTACTACCGATATCTTAAATATTGGGGATAGTTGTCTTACGCATGGAGCAATGGGGGAATGCAAGAACTGAGTAAACCCGCTGGTCACGTTCCCTACAGGCAAAAACTAGGAGCGACCTCAACCTGTATAGGGAGGAAGGATTTCACAGGTAGAAGGCGAGTGGTCTACATCATTTTCACACAGGGAGGGAGGAGGGAAGGGAAAGGGCAACTTTACAGATGGAATCGCATGCTTAAAAATGTATCGGAATACGAAGTACCAATATGGAAAATATAGAACTATGACTAAGGTTAATTCACCTACAGGTTAGAAAGAAAATACGTTTTCTTATGGGAGAGCTTGGCACAGGGAAAATTTCTGCCACTAGTTTCTCTTCAATCGCTAACGTACCAGGTAAATACGAAACCGTAGTAAAATTAAATTTAAATAAACTTGGAAATTATATTTGTCATTTAATTCAATTTTAAAGTGAAAATAAACTAATTTAGCATTTTAAATTATCAACTTAATAAATCTTGAAATTCAGGAAAGCTCTGTGATTGGTCAGTTTGGTGCACTAGCGATACCAGCGCTCAAGTGGCAGAAATTTTCCCTGTGCCAAACTTATAACATTGATCTATCTAACCTGTAGTAGAATTAACCTTACTATGACTTTTATTTAAAGTTTCATTCTCAACATGTATAAATAAAATTTATTTACAGTATATAAAGCAATTTACTTGGATAACTTTCTTTTGCTGCTGTTTATGAACTCTTCTAAAAAATTTTCGGCCTGGAAAACATGTCGGACTTCACGAGTTAATATTATGACTTGAAAAATTTGTGTTTGAATAATGCTGTTCATATTTTCTATTGCCAACTTTTTAATTAAAATCCTTTGACAATGCTGCTACAATTTGCAGAAAGTTCCTTAAAGTAAAAGTCCATGACATAACGCTATTAAAATTAGTTAAAAAAAAGCCGCGTTTTCTTAGGCAAGCACGATTATTTGATTAAAAATGCTTTCCAACTAAAAAAGTTAAGTAACTTACAATAAATATATGTTGCTTAAAATTGTCATCGAATAAAATTCAAAGTACACAAATTGATAAAGCAAATAACTATATAGATATGAAATGTTTTACATTTTGAAACTTGTAACGAGTCGTAAATGGCCACAATGTTGCAGAATTTTCAAAGAAATGAAGAGCCCCGAATGTTACATTGAAATGTGACTTTTTTGAGTTTGAGTTTCTGATCAGTGAGAAAACACTAATTTTTATTTACTTCCCTTTAAAACTTTATGTGGGTAAATAAATTAGGAAAAAGTATTATACGGTGGTAAAAACAAATATTACGCTTCACATTACGTTTTAAATTGGTAGGGTAATACTGAATAAATTCACTTTCAAGTTTTTATAAAAATGAACATCTGCTTTTGTTCAGACGAGAATCTGATCATCACAGATAGAACACTTAGCTAACATGCATTATAAAATGGTAAGTCAGATTCGTGAATTAAAATTTCTTCACTGTCAGAGAAGACATGCTACCAGAAGCGAACCCCGACCTGGTACTAATCAACCAGTATCTTGCTCGTTGTGAACATGTTGATGAGAGTAGCTTTAGTAGAGGAATCTTTGTTAAGGAATCATCTTAGCATTCACCTGTAACAATTCAGGGAAACCACGGGAAACCGAAATAAGGATGGTCGAAGAAAGGTATCGAACCCGAGTCCTACCGAATGTATGTAATCGTTACGCCATCTTGCTTGTTCTAAGGAATACAGAGGAAACACTGTGGTCGGGATCGCAGTTCTTATTGCATAGCAGTTCTGCCTGCAACTTCTATTATACTTTTGAGGGTTGGAATGTTACCTTCCAATGATAGTTGTGTAAAAACTTGTAAGTATTCTTCTGGTTTGGTTGCCTAAGGTTACACAACGAAGGAAGGGACTGGACCTAATCGAGCTGACGGGTAAATAACTGTGTGAATTGTTGCATGTTATTTAGCTCAGGTCAGGTTCAAATTGACACCAAGACATACAATTCCTTCAATTTGTATAAATGAAAAAAAAAAAGCTCTTTCGTGCAGGATAACTATAAAGCATTTTCGGCAGACTTGTGTCGGGTTTATAAACTTACGGCATTACGTTAGGTTAACGAATTATTTATCGTTAAAATAGAGCAAATTGAATTGTCCACACGTAATTTGTTAGCGGGCGATTGCCCCACTGCTTTGAGGTGTTCTACATTCTAATAACACTTTATTTGCCACGACGAAACTTTTACTGTTGCAAAGAAAAGTTTTCTTCAAACAAAAGTCACTGCAAAATAACGCTGCCATAAGGAAAAAGTTTGTTTAAAATTTACTATAATGATAACTAAAATTGTGTTACTGTACCGATAGTTTAGTATTAATCTTTATGGAGAAGTTAGTTACACTTTCAACACAATAGTTGAAAAATTTACTATTACCCCTACAAAGAAACTGATTTTATTTTCAGTGATAATTTTTTAAATGATAAAATGTAGTAACATCAAACATAAGTGTTTATAATTTTTCTTTACAGTAAGCAATATTTCTTTACTTATAGCTAAATATCCCCAAATAAACATTTTTCCTCGTTGTAAAGAAAACGTTTTTACTGAGTTAAAGAACCTCATTGGCTCGGTCCGGCGAACTCGCTCGTTAGACACGACTCGGCAGCGTACGTGCCATTCTCGAATCATCTGTCGTGATTTATCCGCATGTAATACATCATTTTATGATGGAATAACGCAGTTTCACTGTGCATAGCGCAAGGATAAACCAATACAACATTTAAATATAACAAATAAGTTTAATTTTGCGCCGAAGTCAGTGAGTGTTTTCGTGCATGTCTGCTATTGGTTCAAAGGCCTCAAAGGAAAACTTTTGATAAGTGTGACACAATCGCAATCGTAATTATTTGTACAGGAGTTCAAAACGTTACGTTTTCACAAATGAATTCGTGAAATGTCTCTGTCTATAACAGTCAGACAAGACATTAACACTAGTGTGCTTGACGTGAAATATATATTGAACAGAAATAGGATGTAATGTGCTCTGAGAAACCACTTTGGTCATCGAAAGTATGCAACGTTACACAAATATGAAACATTGGGTTTAAGTAAATCAAACCTGTGTCAGCCATAAATATTTGATATCTGCTGCACTACAGTGGCCCTCGTTTCCTGCTATACACACTTGGAAATCCAACGCTGATAACTGTTTGTTATTTTGTCCATAAGATTTTTCACACAAAGGAGGTAAAAAATCTTAAATATTTGCTTGTGTGTGTTGTGGTTTAAAAGTATCGGGGATCAGGTTTGTAATTCTCTGCGTGTACGTACATATTAAAAAAAAAAAAAAAACTTATTAGGTCTTTACAAGTTGTCCTTCATTATTACTATCATGGACTTACAGAGTATCAAAAGAATTCCGCATGGTAGTGAAAGGAAAATATAAGTTTAATTTTTGCCTTCAGTAAATGGACAATATTATCCTCTAACGATCTTGATGTAAGAATATCATCTCACATACCAATGGTACAGAAGTTTTGAATAAATATCGTGCATTATATTTTTATTAATAGTTTCAGGGAAAACTTCATTATAAGAAATGAACATGTTCATCCTATTGAACTAGAAGAGATACAATAAGTATTTTTTTTTTTTAAGATAAACAGTTACTGGAATGCTAAAAAAACGAACAGGCAATGTAGGTTGAGGTTGGAAGCGATCCTTTCTGACGTCAGTGGCATGCCAGCCGTTACTTGTTTACAACTCGTCTTTGTTTTTATCTCGGGTTGAGCGAGGTTCCACCGCCTGTCGATACCGCTTGCAGCGTCGTAGAAACAAAGGCTGCCCCGGGAAAGACTCTTTTGATCAGCTGCGCGTCTCGTTCAGGCCGGGGACTGTGTTTGGTCTTCGCCCCTTCTCACGCAACCCGCTACACTTCTGTGTGTGACGGGTGTAAGACTTTACGATTGCACTAACTTTATCGCTTCTTCACTCTCCATATTCTTGAATATATTCTATATTAAGCAGTCTGCACAGTGGATACTGTCCTAGTTTATTGTATGCCAAGAACCACGTGAATGAGTTCATGTTTTCTATCAGGTCTGCTGTTACTTACGTCGTATCCAATTTGACGCTTGGTTAACTGTATAACTACGTGACCGTGTTTAAGGCTCGGTTTCAGTTACCACATTGAATTTTTTTTTATTTTTCGCTTTTTTTTTGGAATTATAAGAAGAAATTTTTAAATATGCGAATATACCTCAAATTCTATTTACATTTCGCTACAGTACTGGCTTTGCGATTTAACTGTGAATTTATAATTATGCTGCAATCTGTGTGGCAAATTTTTTGATATTCATAATTTGCCCGACAAATTGCGACCTAACTATACATTACTAGCTCTATTGCCATGCTTATATTGTAGCTCAAGGTATATATAATTTGAGGTATAGTCGTCGATTCAACATTTTTCTTCCCAGAATTCCAAAAAAGCGAAAAACAATAAAATTCAATATGGTGATTGAAACCGAGCCTTGGTGTAGTTGGAACGTCGAAAAATTAGTAGATAGATATTACGCTTTTAAGTCTGCAACAAATCTGTCTAAACATGGAGTTTTCTGCACCATTAACATAGGCAGTAGGAAAATAACAAACTACTAAATTATTAATACGAACACTGTTTTACACTCTTCCGGAGTATTTTAGTGTTTGAAAACATTTAAATTAAGTTTTCGTCACACAAATATAGACTCTGAACACTGGGTTTTGGAAACTGATTACTTTGTAGGAATTGATACAAAAATACGCAACTAATATGCTACGTTGCTTTAATATAATTCGTGCAGGGCCATAAAGTAAATATATTCGTCGTACCAATTATATCGTCGAAACATAGAATATATACATCCAACTCTTTAGTGATTATTTCATTCGTGTCTTTTATTCCAATACGTCAGACGATATAATTGATACAACGTGTGTTTATACACGTATATATTCTCTCTAAAGATATAAAACGTAACTTTTAGCAAATTAAATTTCAGTAAAATAATAAAAAAAGCATGGTAAGGGCAGGAAGTAAATAAAAATAATAAAGATTTGGAATGCTTCTTGTAGTCCATTGTAACGCTGACCATACAATGAGTAGCAAAATTAAGTGTGATATAATGCGGATAATCGATGCACGCATAAACACTAAACACATGACTCTTTTAGTGATTATCCGTATTACAAAGCTTGTTTTGCACAAAATATGTTACGCAAAGTAATTAAATTTTTATATAGAATAAGATGAAATCAAAATTTGTGTGCTGTTATGAAATAAAACAAATAATGGCCTCACTACTATGTTCTGAATGTATCTAAAGTAAACTTCTACTTTAACATGATAACGCTGGTAATCAATTTTTGCGTCTGTTAATGTAAACATGTGACTCAATTATTACCATTAAGCATGACTTTCAATGGAAATTACAACGTATGAAATGTTTATAACGAGCAAAGTTACATAGTTGTTAGTAGACTGTACTAAATACACCAAGTCAGAAACTGTATGAGTCCCTGAGAAACTGATATCTACGGCATTGTCGGTGGTGGCGTGGTGTTGATGGCCAGAAACTGTTACATTGTTTGTATAATTTAAAACAGCATTTAAGACTTCTTTAATTTCTATATATTTACAAATTATGTTACTCATCAAACTGAAATTTTATTAATTTTATTCTGCTTCAATATTTTAAACACGAATTATTTGAAAATTACATCACGGACACAGGCAAACAATTTGTCTCACATTACACATGTTATATTAATTTGAATTACTAAATTTCAGTTATAAAAATATTTAAAAAATATAAAATGCATGATTATAATTATCTCTTGACTATTAATAAAAAAACACAATTTAGTACTCAGACTTATGTACAGTGTTCCGTATTCATGTGGTAAAGTAAACAGAGAGCCAGACTGGTAAAAAATATCAGTAGAAAAAAAAGAATACATCAGTCACTAACAAACATGAAAACTCACGCTCACAATACAAAATTACAAGAATACGTACACGCAAAAGCAAAATAAATATAAAAACATTCTTCTAACCTAAACAAAAAAAAATGGGTACAATTGTAGCTACATCGGGACACCATTACAAGATAATCACACAGAACAATCAGCAGAACTAACAGGTCGATCTGATTGGCCAAACAATTTTGCCTTTGAGGAGGATAGAAGCATCTGATTGGCTCACAGTCTCAGCCACTTATAGAGCAACTCACCCAGCCCAATTGAACAATATAAGGTCACGAAGGTCCCACGAAGCGTCAATAGCTAAGTTATTATACTACCATGAAAATGGAAACAATGTTTTTCGAAACGTTGGGAGAAGAAACGACGACGCGGCTAAACCCTAAACGCCAATATGTACGTGATAATGACCAGTAAAGCCAACGAATATTTAATTTTAACGTCACTACGTTTGTTACAATTGTAGTAGTATTGTAGTGCGTGTGCTTTGTATTTTCTGCGTTTATCATTTAATCTGCGACCACGTTAGTTATGTGCCAATCTCTACATAAAAAATGATGTGTCCCACTCACTCATCAATACACAGCCCAAACTGCTGGACCTAGAAACGTGAAATTTTCAGCGTAGCTTCCCCTCACGGCGTAGGCACCGCCTAAAGAAATGCTTTTTCGATAATCGAAAATTAAGGGGGGGGGGAAGGAGCAAAACGTTTTTTCGCGAAATTGTCGATAACTCTCTAGCTTAATAATATATTATTAATAGTTTTACTTCAAAACATTGTCTAAGCATATGCATATTTCACAATTTTTCGATTTTTCGAAATTGGGAAATTAAAGGGGTGAAAAGGTGTTAAATGTGTTTTCAATAATTCCTCTCTTTCTATTAAACCACTTAAGATATCAAGGTGACCTTTGCATCAGAACGGTGCTCGTGTTAATGTATAAAAGTGATTTTAGGGTTTTTTAAAATTCGTCCTTGAAAGTTGGTAAAAAAATTTAACGTGTTTTCAATTTATCATCCGTATCTCCTGAACCGCTTAAGGTATTAAGATATTTTTGCTTTAAAATGAAGCTTACGTAAATACCTAAAAAGTGATTTCAGGATTTTTCAACATTCGTCCTTGAAAGCTAGTAAAAAAATAAACGTGTTTCCAAGCAATCAGCCGTACCTCCCAAACTATTTGAGATATCGAGGTGGTTTTTGCTTTAAAATGATGCCATCAATATGCTCTGTGATTCAAAAAGTTTCGTAAGTATATATATAAAAAATGATTTTAGAGTTTTTCGAAAATCGATATTAAGAGAGTGAAAAGCTGGAAAATAATTTTTTGGAGATAACGAAACTAAGTTAGTTACTCTCTCTTTTCTATAGTACACGCGGGCGAAGCCGCAACGGGACAGCTAGTTATACTTTAAAAATAATTCAGCATAGCAATGAAAGAGTTAAGAACACATTTTACAATCCTACAAAACCAATGCAAGAACTGCGTAGTTGAGCATATAAAATTTTAGTACATAATTATGACCGAAATAAGATGTTACAGCGAATTTTTCTTGTACAGCAGATATTTTATTTAAGTACTTACATTAAATTACTATACTCTGTATAACTTCAGTAAAATTTGACAGCTATTTTATGGGCAATAACGGCAAATATTTTGTGATATGCGGCACAATGCACGGTGTAACGTACAGATCAATTAGTGAAATGCATGTATTGTACATCTAGAGTACATTTTAGAATTGTAAATATCTTGCGTAGTGACATATTACTGTAAAATAACAAAAATTATTGCGCATAATTACCTGTCAGATTTTACTTCAATTATCTGAAACACAGTATTTTTTATTGGAGAAGCCAATTAAAATTACAGCTCTATCAGTGAAATAAGCTCAATTTGTGATACCAAAACTTTTAGAGTCAGAAAAAATACAAAATTACGTAGTAAATGAAGAAATTAAAATATGACTACATAGGAAATACCAAATTTGTGATTTTTCTATTTAATAATTATGAATGTTATGTTAAATGTTTCCAAAATGGTTTACACAATTAATGAATATAATTACTACTTTTAAGACATAAAACGTATTATTTTAATTATAATAGTGAACTATTTCAGCAACGTAAATAATTCGTTATTGTTTACCGTTCATTTCTAAATAAATATCGTGTCTAAATTTCTGACACAAATTACTATATTATAAATGTAAATACTTTTGCATCTTCTTTTCTGAGATTTTTATTTTATGTTATCCTTCTATTTCAATGTCTCAACTAAACTTGTTGCAAAATAATTATTGTTTAAAAAGTACTGAATTATATAATCACGGTAATAATGATTGCTAGAGAAAATTTAATCAAATAACAAGGGGATTTTTATGAAAGTTAGAATGTGAAAAATTAAATTGAAACAATAATATCGCACAGTGATAACACGGACATAAACATGTTTTCTTCAATGTGACGTTTATTCAAGTAGCAAATGTGAGACGAAATAAAAAAAAAAAAAAAAATTGGTAATACTTACGATAATGCTAAAAAATCACTATTTTGTACAATTTCACCTAATTCAAGAGTCTCTGATTCCATTTTCTCCACATCTGGTCTCTAAACAACACACTTAGTTTTAAAAATAAAGTTGTGCTAATTTCTATGTAGCCCGTGGAAAGCTGATGTTTACACGTCGTGTACGGATGATATTATTTTCAGCCTTTGTAGTAATCGGGTTTGAGCGTCTTGTTGGGTACTTTATTTCACATTGGTGCAAAAAAAAAAAAATTGGAAACTTTACTGACGGAATAATTAAAAAAAAATATTAAATAAAAAAATAAGAGCAGTATTCCGATGAAAATTATATGCAGGCATTTTAGAAAATACTGCACCGTTCGTTCGCAAAGAAAAATGTATTTTTTGCTTGTTTTCATTTATTTTTATAAAAAATTAATAATATTTAATAACTAAGTTGTAAAAGTAAAAAAATCGCGAGGCGTTATTGTCACCAAAAAAAAAAATCACGTTTAAATTATTATGTATGTATGACACTAAACGATGCAGGGAATTTTCGCTATGCGTGAAAATAATTACGCTATAAAATATTTTCTAAATGACTGTTCAACAATCGGGAATGGCTTTAAGTAAGTGTCATGAAGTTTAGCTCGTAGCACCGTAGCACTAGTCTTAATGAAGAAGTAGTAAGGAGAAGCTGAGCGAGATAAAGTTAAGGAGTGTGGAAGCATGTTGGCTGGACCACAATAATACGTGTGTTGCGTGCTGCGGACATCTCAGGAGGACTTGCGTCTTCCAGTCCAGAGTGAGTTGTCCACTCTAATTATGTCGGGCAGTGACAGTTGTACCCTTTCCTCTTCTCTTTCTGTCTCTATCTCTCTCTGTGGTCACTGACACATTCAAACACTGCTGCCTCGACAACCTCTGCCCACAACATAAACGAACCCTGTAAAAGTATCACTGCTTCTAACCGCTCGCATGCTGGCCACTTGAATGGACGTATTCTCAACGTCCAAAGCATCAAACAGGCAATGATGACCCAGTTGCATGAACAAATGCCTCGGTATATTCTATAGACGCATGTCATTGAACTGTAGTGCAGCTTCCCGCCGATAAATCGCATCGTTGATATATTCAGTAGATAAACCAGTCATTTACTAGGTAAAATGTCTAAAACGTGCATATACCTTCTTTTAAGAGTACTGTGCACCGTTTTCAAATTTCCACGTTTGACGTTTGGGAACAGCGGAGCGATAAGAGCCAGAACACCACTCTCGACGATAGGCACATGGTCTCTATTCGCAGCGCGCTATACTGGCGTGCTATGTTTTCGTAGAGCTCTTTTTTTGTATAGGACTTTAAGCGGTGACCCTGGTCAGATTATATAATTGTGTTATATTTAATCGATTCGTTTTTAAAGCTCTGACTTGAGGAGACATTCTAGTTGTAGGTCCACTATTTTGGAAAATATAGCTACACTAATTAAAATATGACATATTCATTTAGGAAACTATTAAAACGACTAAAATTAATTTAATTCACTCTGTTAGGTAGGTAGTTCATAAACTAAGCATGGCTTTAATTTCTAAGTTATATTGTTATATATGTCCACCATTTCGGAGGACAACCCTTCGTAAATAAATGCAAATTTGACTAAATATATCGGAAAAACTGATTTTTAACATATATTACTTTTTGAAATTTTACCATCTGTATTTCAATATTTTTTTCGAAGAGTTCAAATTTGAGGTCCAATGTTTTAGAAAATTTTTATGTACTATTTCATAACTATTAGAATGATTTAAACTTAATCTTATTGTAACTGTTGACCATCAAAACTTTGTTTTTCTAAACGTAAGTGTTGCATGACCATAATGTTTTCGAAGTATTAGACAATGGTCAAAGAAAATTAAGGACGTTGACATTACATCACTAACGCTTGTATTTCAGAGCGGATTATCTTTTCTGAAACCAATTTGGAATGTAGAATCACCAAATATTAATTTTTACGCCTAACTTCGTAAATCATTGAACAGATTGAAAATTTTGAGTTCGTACAGTTATTTACATAACCATTAAATTATGACGGATATATGTTGTGCAATATCAGCGATTTTACAGTTAAGAAGGTGTAAGAATGCTATGGTATATTTTAGGATTTATTAAATTGGTACAAATTAAATTATATATATCTTAAATCTATTTCGTCTAATATTTGTTTTTACTAAGGTTTGTTGTTGCAGTTCTTCTATTTTAGTAAAGTATATTGTATGAATACATACAGATTTAAATTAATATTTTGGAACTTTTCACATTTCGTCATGAAAGCATTTAATTTAAACATGTGTAATATATAAATCTACCATTTTGAAATATAAACATATATTTCTTTGTTATTACTTCGAAGTATATCTAACGTTCTAATTCCGGCGAAACTTCGTACATAAAGCAAACAATTGAAGGGAATAAGCATGAGATGTATATTTTTTAAGTAGTGGCCATATACGCAATGCATTTTAGTACATAATATAAACTTTCAAGCTGTTTAATTTAAGGCACTGGTCACCATTACGCAATATGTCGCTTCACAATATAGTTTTCATATAATATATTGGAAAATATTGTACTGATTCGGGCCCCATTTACCATGTTAGTTGAACTACGAATGTCGTTATACATTTGTTTTAAATTACTAAGAAAATTTTTGTATAAATCGCAGTTATTTTGGCATGGCATTTTTTATAGTTTCAATTGTATAGTGCAACATGCAAAACTGCCCAGAAAAAAATACAATTCATATCTAAATTAAATCTGCTCCTTTTCTTACTTTTCAAACATATATACAATATCGCAAACATAACAAATTTGTACTGAAAACGTAGAAAGTAAATTCCTGACTCCTAAACGCTTTTAAAACCATTCAATCACTGCGATATATTTTGGTTAAATCTCTTTGAAATGCTACAAATAACCAAGTTATTTCGGGGGAAAAGTTTTCCTGGTGATGTTAATTAGATTTTGTTGTCATATCTGCTTTAATAGCTAAGCAGCTTCACTTCGTTTTTACAGTTCCCTTCACAAATAGACTGTTGCATAAATCCTCGCATGTTTAAAACATTGAGAACATTTTCGCTGGCAGCTGTTATTTAATGGTGTTGGGCACAGAACATTTACTCATTTATATTTTAACTAGACAAACTTAACTGTCCAAATTTTAATGCAATATAACGTTAAGTTAATAAAAAAGGTAAAATTTTATATATTTAACATAATAACATGGATACTATTACAGTTTTACTGCTTCTGGAAATTAAATATATAAAATCTATTACACAAGAGTAAAATAGAGAAAATCTATCATCAACCAACAATTACTCTGCTATAATTAAAACCTTACTAATTAATTAACTTATATAAATTTATTAAAAATATTAATTTCTTGACTTTTATTTGGAATTTGGGGTTTAGCATCTGTCAAGAAAATTTCAATAAGTTTTAAAAGTCATATTGTACGATTATTGTTCCTTAAAATAAACAATTACATTAATCAAAGCTTCGTGCTTACTAAATGTCCTCTAGTAAATTTGTGATTCGAACATTAAATAACTTTTCACACTTATGAAAAAAACATTAATGTTTCTAAAATTTATTTGCAGATGGTGTGTAAAACTTAAAGTAATTCATAACAAACTTGACAGATTTTAACTATCTTGCAGTCATATTTTTATCGCAGTGTTCTTGACGCACAGAAGGCTATTTTGTTACGATGTCTTAGTACCACGGACGAGCCGTCTTCGATTCCCAGCTGGAACGGACTCCGACATTTTTCATTTGGGAATCGTGCCGGACGATGCCGCTGGTCGGCGGTTTTTCTCGGGGATCTCCGATTTTCCCCGCTCCTCATTCCAGCGTTGCTCCATACTCTCATCGTGTCATCCCTTACCAGCGCAAAAGACCTAGATGTCAAGTGCTGAATTTAATCTCTTCACTTCGCTTCAAACCACGTGGCCTACTAAAGACAGCCTGCAGACTTCGGACTCAACTTTTCTTCAGCACAGAAACTTCTACCCGTGTCCAACAACCTTAACCAGCTGCTGTATTTACTGTTATTACAAGCTCAGCTGCGTTACTTGCCCGTACTAATCCTACCGTCTCCCGCTGCTTTCATTCAAATCATGTAAACTGTAACAACTAAAAAAAAAAAAAAAAATGCATCAATGATATATTTCATTGTCAGGATGACTCTGTTCTCTCTTTAAAATATCACCAACAGTCCAACAATATTATGTAGTTTCACAAAAAAATTTATAAATTTTCTTGCAACTTCGGTTTTTTTATCGAATAGTAATATTTTCTGAAAAATATTATACAGAATGTTGCAAAATTACATGTCAATATTCTAGGGGAACAATCCTCACGTGTAGAGGAACCAAAAGTGTTACATGAACATAGGTTCAAAAACGTACCGATTCTGTGTTACAGTTGGCATACATGACGTATGGTTGATAGCGCGCGGGTAGGATCACGTTGCTGTGGGGCATCATTACAGCAGTACATACCATGTTATTATGCCACACAATACGCCACTAACACACAGACAGTAGGAACAACTCTGACACAGCAACATGATCCTGCCAGCGCGCTATCAACCATACGTCAAGTATTGCCAACTGTAGCGCAGAAACGGTGCGTTTTTGGACATATGTTCATATACCACTTTTTGTTCCTCTACACGTGAGGATTGTTTTCCTAGAATACTGACATGGAATTTTGCAACATTCTGTATATATCATTATAGCCTTTGTATTCATGCTCTCCTATTGGTTATTTTAATAGCAAAATAATTCCACATTGATACACGTGAAAATAGGGGAGTCTGATCGTGAGTAAGATTGCGGAAGGATTTATAAGTAAATATCATATGAGGATGGCACTCGAATGCCGCAGTATCGCTCCCTGTATGCTTACTTATTACTGTGTCCTAGGCATTTGCTTACTACGTAGGTTGATGAAAACGAATGAAGCCCAACCATATTGAGGCACCGAAATGAGTGGGACGGGGTTAACGGGAGATTTCCAGCGGCATCGACCGACATGATTCCCACATACGGAAATCCGGAGCCCAAACCTGCCGGGGATCGAACACCGGGTCTCCTTACAAGGAGGTGAGTGTGCTGGCCACTGATCTAACTGGAGAAGATGAGGAAGCACTATTCACATCGGTACAAGAAATTATTATTGTATAATTATGGTACTATGTATTTTATCTGACAACCCTTATCGTTGGTGTTTTTAGCTCTTTGGCCAGCCCCCACGTTGTTCTCTATCAACGTGCAGGCGTTTGTAAGGGATTGGCGGCAGTTTGTAGTGAAGAAAAAAAAACATATAACAAAAGCGATGGAGTGGGTTACGCTTGGTTTGGTGGTGGCATCCAATAAAAAACTGCACATGTTTTTGGCTCCCGATCCAGCATATAAAATTCCGAGCACTTGCCACGTTCAGAACAATTGTTCTGAAATTTCTCACCAGAAAGTACCCGAAGTATGTTTATTAAACAGTTTGCACAAATCATTGTGTGTACTGTACATGGGTGTGTAATATGAGCGTGTTTTGTTTGTGTCTTGGTCTTGACTGTTCACGTGAACTCTATGTATAAGAACCATCTTGCAAAAACTGTAATATTTTATAACCAGTGTCAGTTGTGTTCGGGCTAGGTACCTAAATATTGCCTCATTTATAAATGCGTTATTATTTTTAAAATTGTTATTAGTACAAATAGACATTCAGTCGAATGCTAGTAGACCTGATAAAACACCAAACTGTAGCTATGTTTGTAACGAGCCATGATTCACTTTCATCTCGTTTAAATAACTGGAAAGTACATCATAGCAGCTCGTAACATGCTCGGGTGCTCTGTCATGTAATTGTTACCCTGGGTTACACGCACAGTATATTCTATCTACGAAACAATGCATTATTCTGAAGGTTTTGTTGATTCATAGTTTTGCGTGGTACGTTATAATTCACTATTTTATTTGACAGGATTTTAAATGAAGCGAAAATTGTTAAACTTTCCTTCGCTCATTCAACTGAAACATCGTTTCACGAAAATTAAATTTTTGTATAATTTATTGGGGATTTCACCTCTCCTCGAATAGTTTCAAAGCATTAAAAGAGATTCATTTGGGTAAAAAAAAATCGGCCAAGTCATGTATTGAGTAACCAACACTTATGCTATGGCAAAAAAAAAAAAAAAAAAAAAAAAACAGATTTTACACCGAAATACTGAAATTAAATTTTGATAGGTCATTCGGAATAAAGTGAGCCCTAAAGATTTAACCTTTGAAAAAAAATCACTAGCCGTTGCTGCATATAATTCAACATTGACAACAGTTACATTACTGCTTATACAGTTGGTAGCGAATTATGGCACGTAGTTCCGTGTATTTTATATTTAAATACAACATTACTGAAAGAACATAAAATGTAATCGACCTCTTCGTATTTAATATACTTTAAAATATTTATTTATGATAATATTGACATACTTACTGCCTGTATAAGTTTTCTTAAACGGCGCCAGTAGAAAGTGATTTAATCAGGGCCGTTCAAATTCAACAGTCGTTAGCGAAAGGCGTCTAGCGCTACGTGCACTGACGTAGTTAATTATTTCACCGACAGGTGGCATCAGAGTTAGGTTTTCGCCACTTAGCTTGGAAGCGTTCAATGTCAGTACAGGAGGAGAACGTTGTTGTGTTTGTCCGTTGTGCAATAAATATGGGTTTCTGATAAAACGCATTCAAAAGTATTAGAAGTGACTGTTTCCTCATTGGTAATATGTAAGTTGTTATGTGTTACTATCGCCAACATGAGCATCTTGATTTAGAAACAGCAATTTTTTTTTGTTTCATACACTAAGAAAATACGTTGTTTTTGTTGAGTGCGTCGTTGTTCATGGCAGTATAACTGAACAAGATTGAATTCTTAAATTGCGTGTGTCATTATGGCGTGTTTTTTTGTGGCGGTTTTGAGTTATAAATTCTATTTTCATGTGTACATATTTACAAGATACGTAACGGCAATAGTGCGGGTCGTATAAATTAGAGTCAATGCACAGAAACCAGTATTAAAAGACGTTAACTCGTAGGTATTTATAACTAAGATTACTATTGGTTATTCATTTTATTCAATACCCGCGTATTTAATGAGTAGATATTATTGATAACATTTTCAGCCCAGTGTAATGTAGATGTAAACATTGAACAAGCCTATGTAAATTAAAGCACGTGGCAATGTTTACGTTTACATGCCGCGGAAAGATATAAACTGGCAGAAAATAGAAAATAATCAGGTTTTTTTTGAGTGCTCACTTTATCCCGAATCACCTATACCTAACATCTGACTGGATACGATATGCCGATATAAATATTTTTTGAGCTAGCAAAATATAATGTTACCAGAGAAGAATATCAGATGAAATGATATTTTCGTTGATCAGAAAATAAAGCAGTTCATTTGGCGAAGTTCTTTCGCCTGATAATTAAAATAATCGGGCGAAGCAGAAAGAAAAAATTGTCATTTCGTTGCGCCATAGTTTGTAATCACACCTCGAGAGTTATTTTTCCACTTGTATTATGCTTAGCTCTCTCTCCCTTTATCAATATTTTTCTCTCCTTCGCTCTCTATAAATAATATACATTTATTTTTCAGACCAGTGGAAACCACCTCAGTAATACAATTTCTGCAGGAAAAGAACACTTAAAAATAAAGGTGTTAAGCATATTTATATACATAAGAGTAAATGTTATGCATTTTAAAAACTATGTACGATATATCAATCGTCAATGTTCGTTAATGGATGTAGATGTTGATGGCCATAATCAAAGCGATATGTACTTGGTTCAAACCTTAAGGGCATCCACAAATCTTCTTTTGCATTGTCGAACAAATATTTAGTTATACTGACCCCATTAAAATTTTACTACCTGCTATTGCACAGACGCTGCAGAACAAATAAAACAGGTCTTCACATTAAACCTCTAGTGATAGTTGGAAGTGAATAAATAGACCCCACGTTTTTTATCTGCGCAATCGTGTACGAAACAAATGTTCTTGTGCCAAATAGTTGATTGGCGCATGAGTATAAATATTTTGTTTAAATTACGTGACAACTTGCACTTCTGTGTGTGGATTTAATTCCACCAAAGTCCAACCAGAAGCAACATAGGTACAAGATTTACGTTGCTCCCTTAAAAAACTGTATTTAATCGGGCCCTTGGGGCAGCAAAATAAAATTTACAATATGGTTCAGTTTCAACACAAAACATTTTGTTTTAGGCATAAACAAAAAAATTGTTTGACTGACTCAAAAAATTTTGTTTTACTCAACTAAACATTTCTCTCAGTGCACGTATGCTGAATATAATCGTATAATATGGCTGAAGTTTGGCACATTTTTAACTCTGTGTATGCGAGAGAAACTTACACTTTAATTATTTTATGAAGTGATATAGCAAATCGGGCCATTAGTTTTCTCTGGAAGACATCACTTTTTTTGTGGGTCATCACTTTATTTCTTTAGTGTTCTCTATTTTTTACTGTTTTTTAATATAACATTTTATTTTTTAATCGTTGTAACTAATCGTTGTAACATATTATTTTCCTGTAGTACTGTGCAGTGTTTTTACGTGTTATGTGTTTTTAAGTAACAGCCTAATATGGTCGTAACAGACTCTTTGGCTGACACTATAAATATGTGACATAAATAAAAATATATTTGCAATGTAGTCTATGTTATTTTATTGTCTATGTGCACGGGTGTTGAGTTCGGCGAGTACGTCAGCGGTGTTACTGCGTGGAGAACAATGAAGGGCGGGTGCAGGTACTGCGGGAGGGGGTTGGGGAGGGTAAAGGGTGCAGTACTCACGGTCGGTCGCCCTCTACAGTCACACATGGCCGCTCTAACAGCCCTGTGACGCGGCTCAAAGGGCCCCCCAGACTGTAGTTTTACTGCGCGGTCCTGTGACCTCGCCCCCGTGTCTGACCTCGCCTGTGTCTGGACCACAGCTTCCGCCCCGCCGCATCGCGAGAAACTGTTCCTCTCGCTCAGTTGACTGCCGTACCTTTGGCACAAACACTCGCCGCCGACTGGTACTGCACTCTCGCCGTTACCTGCCTAGCTACCACTAAAGACTTACTGGGAAATACACGTTAACACTCTGAGACAAAACATGTCCCTGATATGGAACATTTACCTTCAATGCTTTTCGCCCATACGGAGGTGTGAGGCGGGCGCTCAGAAAAATTTCCGCGAAATTACGGAAATGTACAGGTAAAAGATTTTCCAGAAATATTCATAAAAAACAAACACTCAGTTTTGTTTGATAACGGAACCCTCCGTAAAATTACGGACATTCCGTTTTCTTCACAAAAATTTAATTTCTTTAAGCTAATGAGACTTCATTTTCCATAAACTCGAATTACTCTCGTTTGTTATGTGTTCTCGAGATATTTATGTATCATTCAGTAACCTGAAAAACCTCAAATTCACCGGGATTCGAACCCACGACCTAGTGAGTCCTTCGCAGACACACAAACCATTACACCTCAGTGAACGATAATCAGCAAGCGAGTTCCACGCAGCGGTATGAGACCAACTTTAAAAGAGACAACTTTTTTTTTTCATTAATAGCAGCATTTTCGAAATGAACACAATAAAATATTATTTTTTATTGGAGAAAATTATATATATCCGAATTTTTGGAAAGTTACGGTCAAACATACGTAAACTGACGATACGGACGAAGTTCCGCATACAAAAAATTACGGAAGGTACTTCCGTATAATTACAGAACTTTTCTGTAAATATTTCCTTAAATTTACTGAAATTTTTGACAGTGTACAAGTAGTGTAGGTCCAAAAATGTATACTCTTGTATTTAATACGTTTGCAAGAAAACATTTTTTAATTCTGTTTCTCAGAAATCACATATGATTCGCTGCGCGAGAATTACAAGGGTCTAAACGCCAACATTTCCGAAAATAAAACATTACTTTCTGCATGCATGTTCTTTCTGACAGTCTCTATATCTTGGCTGGCTAATTAATGCCGTACGAATTAATAAGAAATAAAAAAGCCAGTCACATATCACGTAGTACTAATATTTCGTTGTTGTGGATTCTGGCAATCACAACCTTGTAATTCTCACGCAGTGAATGGCTGTTTACATTAAACATACGCTCTATTAGCTAAATGTATGCTAATTTTTATATACATACCCATTTTAAACCAGATAGCAGCGAATAGTGTCTATGGACATACACCACTTGTATTGTGAATGCCTCATGTATCCAGTGTTGTAGGCTCAGAATCGAATAAAGCAATAAGGGCGACAATGACGCGGCCACATAACGCCACACTGCTCTTACGTGCAAGGCCCTAAACTAACGCACATTATTTTCATCATACCTCTGAAACTATAAATCTTTAACATATTATCTAAGAACCCGACGTAATTTTCTGGCTATGATGCGCGGAGACAATGGAGCGATGAGGTTCAGTTTACTACACTCGCCGTTAACAGCTTCGCTTCTATTCGCTGCGCGCCAAACTGGCGTGGAATGCTTTCACTTTACTATTTTTCCTGTGTAGTTAAAAGCGGCGACCTAATAATTGTATTTTTGGAAAGTTTGAAATAAAGCAGAACGAATGCTTCTAGTGATGTGTTTTACGAGTCTGAATGGTATTTTTTTTAATTACAACATTTAAAAAAGTCGTTTATAGCCCTTTTAAGCACGCTAAAATTATGCTCCTAATAAGCATGCAGCATTTTAAAAAATTACCCAAGCATAATTTCAGCTGTGTTTTACTGTCGTAGACAAATATATTAGAGAGTAGTTTAGCAGTTTCACGTAGAAAAGAAAATACGCGCCACGCTACAATACCGTTCATGTATCACGTACATGGCCTCATAAAAGCAATTCGTATGCTGACAAATTATAAAAAATGTTGCAAGTGCTTAATGGCTAGATATACACAGAATACCTTTCCAACGTTTGGCGACAGTGGCACACGGTGCCCCTTGTTGATAACATTTTAAAAATATATTTTCAGAATATTTTGTCAAGTAAGAGCCCGAATAAACTGTATGAAAGAAGAAACTTTTCCTTTTAAATTAACTGCAGCAACCATGATAGTTAACTTCTTTTATTAACTTAAGAAGAATTTTTGGACATAACGCCATTGCTGTAAAAGACGTGTCACAGAAAACCAGAGAATACACACAAACAGACAGACAAGTAAACAAACAAAATTATTTAGTTTGAGACTAGGAACCAAAGGTAAACTTATCCAATTCCACAAGGAATTATGTCAGTGATTTACAAGAAATTAACACAAACGAGCACCCAAGCACAAAAAAAAAAAAAAAAAAAAAAAAAAAAAAAAAAAAAAAAAAAAAAAAAAAAAAAAAAAAAAAAAAAAAAAAAAAAAAAAAAAAAAAAAAAAAAAAAAAAAAAAAAAAAAAAAAAAAAAAAAACTAACCAAATAAAAATTAATAAATTACTCAGATTATACCACAAAATGAATTCCGTCGGTAAGTACTAAATAACAGATAAAAACTAATTACAATAAACCGACAACATTAAACGAACGACAAATGCTGGATGTAGACGACACAGCAGAAACACAGACACCTTAAGAAAAGCGAACGAAAACAAACAACACAGCAACTGTGGATTAAGACAATGAAAAATCAGAACACAACGGTCTCCTTGCTACAGGACAAAATGCGACGCCACTTGTTTTATATTTCGCAATAAATATTAAAAAGTTAAGATCTGTTTCCATGTTAATTTACGTTTTTGAGTAATTTCCACAGGCAACAAATAATAATCAAGGTTTCGTTAAAGTATTTAAAGGATTTGCTTGTAGTTTATGTTTACATTTTTATGATAAAATTGAAGCAAATGTTGACAAACGTTAAACAGTGGTTAAGGTTAATTAATTACTCTATTTCACAGGAACTTCTACACAGAGTTGCTATAACATAATTAAATACTTCAGCGTCTGTATACATTGCGACTAAGTCTTTAGTTTTTAAATTGCATTGCATAATGCTTAATATGAAAATATTATTACTTGTGTTTAAAATATATGGACAATTATTTTCAAGTTGTTTTAATGTTGATATCATAATGTATTTTCTGTAAAATTATAAAACCTTGAAAAACCTTTTAATCTCAGACAAAAAATAGGTCTCAGGAATAGCCTTAATGTAGGAACATCTAAAATTATACTGGAGGTTTGTAAACTCACTGTGTAAACTCAGTGTGCAAACGCCTGACAACTGTATAATTTAGCCCTACACATATGTACGTACATCCAGACATTTACTAATGTACCATTTGTCTTACTGTTTGTAGATTGTAACATCTAGAGGAAAACGTAACGCCACTACGCATTGAGGACGTTTTCCATGAATGTGAGCATCAATGTAATATGAAACCTGTCACACGCATATGTTCGCAGCGCATTGTTCAACGCGCTTTGTAAGCTATAACTATGAACACTATTCTATGAAAATAATACCTTTCAACACGTAATATTACAGAGATTTTGTCTTAATGATGACGCAAGGAAACTATTTCTATTTTGTACACTGAGGTTCTGTCCATCACGTGCAAAATTTTATTCAGGCAGTTTATCTGAGACCATTTTTGACTGACATATATCATTGAATATCTTCGTTTCAGAATTATTTTTGAACACACAGGCTCAATGAGGAATATAATATGAAATTTTGAACAGTTTGTTGAAATGTATTTGAATATCACTGTTTTATAACTTGACTTGTGTACTTCCAGGTAATGGATTTATCAAATATCTTTTTGTGGTTACTAATTGTTAAGAGTCCCATTATTATTATGAAAAATCCAGCAGTCCGCATTCTGTACCTTATCTTGGCCAAACTGTTAGAAAAAAAAAGATTCTATAATTGAAAAAAAAAAGTGAAATCATTAATGACGGCGGATGTTACACATAAGATGACGTTGTACAAACATAAACATTAATAATATTTATTGTATTCTAATTTTTTTAAATACCTGTTCAGCAAAGTCGTACGAGAGGAGTCAGTGGGTTCACGAACTTTGTGAGAAAGCATTTCGCCTGAGTGATACATTCCCTTCACGCAATTACTTTGTCGAATCACAGGAACCAGAATTTTACATAACATGTGTTTTTTTTTCATGGGATTTGCTAGGAAAGTTAGCAATTAAATTTTAATTTTTTTATTTGCGTCCAAAATTCTTGTATAGGTGATTCGGGATAAAGTGAGCACTCAAAAAGCCCTTATTTGTTTCTGTTTTCCGCCAGTTTATATCTTTCCGCTGCATGTAAACATAAACATTGCCACGTGCTTTTATTTACGTAGGCTCGTACAGTGTTTACATTTACATTACACTGCTCCGATAAATGTCATCTGCAACATTTATTCATTAAATTAACGGGCACTGTATATATGCCATACTCAATAGTTATATTATATATAAATACCTGCGAGTTAACGTTTTATGACACTGTTTTCTCTTCATCGACTCTAACCGGTTACGACACACACTGTTGCCTTTACTTATCTCGTAAATGCTTGCGTAGTATACTAATTTGTAATACAAAACCGCCACTTTAACCACACACGTCACACGCAATTCAAGAACTCAAGTTCCGTTCAACATACAGCCATGAACAACGACGACGCAATTTACAAAAACAATAAAAAAACGTATTTTCTTAATGTGTGGAACAGAAAAAAAATGTATTTCTTATTTCCACATGCTCAGGCTGACGATCGTATAACATAACAGATTAGCAATGATATTCAAAAGTATTAGAAGTAACTGTTTGTGAATGTGTTAATCAGAAACCTACATTTATTACACAACGGACAAATACACTCTTTACTTAAGGCGGCCGTCTACCCCACGCTTCAAATTTCGTTGCAGCGTGTTCGTAAACAGGGGCAGTATATAAAAAAAAGAGCCAATTACACCAATCGCTCTGCAACTTGATTTAACTGGTTTGAATGTGTACTCTGATTGAACCGAGATAAAATATTGCATTGCACGATGGTAGCGAATTATTCAACTAACGAAATTTCCTTTTCATTGATGAATTAAGTGAAAAAATTTGTACCATATGCCTTGCAAAGTTTCTTAACATAGTTAAGCTAAATTTCAACAAAGTTAAAGAACTGTTTAATCTTGTCAGTTCTCGTCTCATATTTAATATATAAATGTGTGAAAACTGAAAAACTCAGGCCCATTCTCTAGAGAGTGATGGGGGTGGGTATAAATAAAGCTAATAGTTGTCGAGTCGGCAGTGATTGTTTTGTGTTTTGCCAGGTGCGCAGAACGTAGTGGTGAAGCGATCGCAGCTAGGGAGACAACGTTAGTGATTCGATATCGGGCAACGATTCGGCTAGGTAGCTGTGCAACGGTTAGCGATATACGACAGTTTCGCAGAATATTTTGCAGCGACAGGTTAACTGAAGAGATAGTACGAACGGTACATACGTTTGCGTGACAGAAGTAAACGTTAAACTTGAATTAAGGAAGCTTGGTAATAAGGTAAACTCTTGGACAGTTTACTTAAACTTAAACGTATCAAAAGTCGATTAAAAATAAATATTAACCTTAGGACAGATATTTTGTCAATGTTTTGAGCAAACATTTAGCTTGCTTGATCTTTTTTGGTGAACTACTAGTGAAGTCATTAATTTTAAGTTTCAAGTAGTTTTGTGATTGACGTAATGTTAAAATAAACCTGTGTGATAAAGGTTAGTATTAAGGGGATAAATTAAACTTTTTCGTTTAGTTTGGTCTATTTTTTTCTCTATAATGTTACATGATTTTACAAGGCAGAGAGAATATTTTCTTACATTGTATACAGTCGGCACTGTTTGACTACTATAGCTTACGATATACTTGTGACCATCGGGTAGAAAAAAAAGTGTTTCTTCCTCCGGAAGGTTACTTTTAAAAATCTAAGAAATGTAGTGAAGGTATAATTATTTGGTATCACTTAAGAAGGTAATATATGTGCCATGTCAGAAGGGGAATTTTAATAAATCTCATTGTATGGAACTAAAATTGAAGAATTCTATAATGGCAGGTTCTCATGTCCCTTAAGCAACTCCTCGTGTATTGTAGGTATACAAGGCAATGTAAATATTAAGTGATATAGTTTTTAATTGAAGTCAAATACGCGTTGTGTTTTGTGTTGTAAGTAGTGATAAGCTATATAGATAAATAATTAACTTCGATTAATATATTTATTAAAATTAATAAGACCTACATCCACATCAAGCCTGAGTGAACTCAGAATATAACTTGGAAGAATACAATGCGCTTACTAAAATGTTTCTATTGTGCTTTCCTGACGAAAAGAAGTGGCAATTGTAGTTTCTTTAGATAGCTAAAAATTGTAAGTAAACTAAGTTAAGTTAACCTGGTGTAGTAGCTTGGTTGATGCTACCCTTGTACTAAAAACCAAGGGACTGTAACATTTCGCGGTTTGTATTTGAGATAAATATCATGGAGTCGTATGGGATCTGAGGGCCAGCAGCAGGCGCTTGGCGCCATCTTGCCCTGGCGTCACAGCAAAGTTCTCTCTCAAATAATCAAAAAGTTGCACTTGCTCGCCCTCTCCACCCCTCACCATCACGCAGCCCCTAACGGCGCCAGACGCTGCCCCCAGCTCTTCTTTCACGCCGGTTTCCCCGACTTCTAAAACAGATTCACCCTGCTGTGCAATCCTTCCCCTCCCCTGCCCCACAACCCAGGCACACTCGCTGTAATGGATTCGAAAATAAGTGCGCCATTGAATACAGAGGACCACATTATCCGGGGTAGTTTGTGCTGCGCGGCGCGACTGAAAACACGCCCAACGGCCGGGTGCACTAAGGACCATTTTCTCCTGCCCCGAGCCGGAGGCCCCAAACCAACCCCTTCGCGATGCCGCAACACGGCTCGAGTCGCGCGCTACGCCTTCCGCCACGGATACCAACCCCTCGTCTCTTTTTTATTTGCAGGGGCGAGGTTTTTATTTTCTCCCTTTTAGCTGGTCTTTTTTGCCAGCAGCTGAGGTAAATACGCCGTGTGTAGTCGTACTAAGGAATCTGCATCACGGACCATTATCTCTCGCCTGACAATTACACCGTGTTGCTACAGACTCCTGTGTCGACGTGTCTACAGCACCGACTGCCTGCACACTCAGTGATGTTCAGTTGTTTATAAACGCTTTTACAGACTTATTGTTACGTTGGCCTACTCATATTTGACATAAATAAACTAATGCAGATACAATAAAGGAATGTTTGCATAACTTTCCTGAAACTACCCTGTAATGAATAATATTCTTCATATTAAAAATTTAAATTCACATTGAAAATAAATGAAACCAAATAATTGTGTGATAGTATCAAAATACGCATATGAAATGAGTGTCCTAACTGACACACTCACTCACTCATCAACGCACAGCCCAAACCGTTAGACATAGAACAATGAAATTTTGAGGGAAGCTTCCCCTTGCCCCGTAGGTACCAACTGAGAATGGATTTTTCGAAATTCGATAATTAGGGAGGTGAAAAGGGGTGAAATGTGTTTTAAAAGAATCCCTGATATCTCATTAACCGGGAAAGCTATTATAAGTTTCTTAACTTCAAAATTTGTACCAAAAAAACATATTCATGAATTTTTCGATTTTGCGAAATTCGAAAATTAAGGGGGTAGAAAGCCGTAAAATGAGTTTTTCATTAATCCGTGATTTCTCCTCGACCATTTCAGATAGTGAGCTGATTTGTTTTTTAAAATGGTTCTTAAGTAAATATCTAAAAGGTACTTTTAGAATTTTTCGAAATTCGTCCTTGGAATCTCTTAAAAAATATAACGTGTTTTAATTAATCCCACTTATCTCCTAAACCAGTGGAAATATTGAAATGAATTTTGCTTTAAAATAAATCTTACGTAAATATATATAAAAAAAAGTTATTTCAGGATTTTTCAAAATTCGTCCTTGAAAGCTGTTAAAAAATTAAAATGTGTTTTCAAATAATTATCTGTACCGCATATACCCGTTGAGATATCGAGATGATTTTTTATACGAATGAAGCTTATGTAAATATCTACAAATCAAATTCAGGATTTTATGAAATTCGAAAATTAAGGATGTGAAAAGCAGTAAAATGTTACAGTCTCCCGAAAAAAGAGAATGGCCACGGAGAAATAATTCAACAGTTGTTTCTTTTTGCCAACCTACTCATAAATAAAACCTCTTTGGACTGTAGCCTGTACATACGAAAAAATTATCACCGCCTGCCTTTAAGCATTCACTCAGGTATTGTATGAAGTTTGTGGTGTAGGAGGGGCGGGGTTACGGGTTCGTATCCCGTGCAAGACTTTGCGATGGGAATTACTATGACATCATACGAGCATATTGTGCGCGCTCTTTACACTGAGTTAAGACAATTTATAGTTTACTGTTATTGAGTGCGCTAGCTGTTAAATGCCTTCATCACATATTTTATCCAGAGTTACTGTTTACATTACATAATTTCACGCGGGCAAAGCTGCAGCCGGGCCTATTTTGTAGAGAAATAAAGATGAATTTAAAACAAATATGTTCTGCAATTAAAGTACGCTCAGCGAAGTTGACTGGATAAATATGTTTCTATTTGTTGTTTTAATGATATACAGAGAATATAGTAACACCATCAATTAATACGTAATTAAAAGTTAGTTACCCTTTTCTATGGTACACGTGGGTGAAGCCGCAAAGGGACAGCTATTAACAAAACAATTTGTTAACTCAGCAAAACACGAGACGCTACAATCTGATTTTGTTCCCAAAAAGTGTGTGGCAAAGTATTTAATCATGAAATTAAATCATTTAATTACAGGAAAATGTATAATTTGTTTGGAAATACAAAAATGTGTTTGTCAAGTAACAAGATCTCAAGAGCTATTTTAAAATTAATGCGACAGTTAGCAGAACAAAAATATGTGTGTGTAATGTGTCTTTAAAATACAGACAATATCGGTAAAACCATTTCCACAGATAACGAAACGCAAAGGAAAACAATTCGAAAATATTTCAGCGTAATTTACACGCATTTGACGAGGTATTTTATACATAATTATGGTTTAAATATCCAGTTTGACCCTCTATGCCACATGAAAGTGATAAGTTCAATACTGTGTGCTAATTCGTTTGATGTAGATGTTCAGAATGAAACTCAAAGTATAAACAAATATTTAACTGTACCAAACACGTACGCACTTTTGGGCAACGAAGTAATGACAGCAGAGTTTGATTTCAGCAGCAAAATTTTTTAATTAGCACCGCACAAACCTATTATTTGATTTTGCCAAGCGAATTCTGTTTGACTCAGCTAAACCTCTCTCTCTGGGTAGAACTGCAACATCGTAATTTAAGTTTGTCTCTATATATATATAAATGAAAGCTGACTGACTGACATCAAAGTGCAACCCAAACCACTGGACCTAGAATCGTGAAATTTTTTGTGGGGGTTTCCCTCAGGTCGTAGGCGAGCAATAAGAAGGGATTTTTCGAAATTCGACCTCTAAGGGGGTGAAAAGGGGTGAAATGTGTTTCCGAAGAAACGTCGATAGAACTCGGACCCGACGGCCTATTATCGTGATTTTAACTTTAATAGGACTCATATTAGCCAATTTAAGGATTTTTCGAAGTTCAACATTTAAGGGGATGAAAAGACCTTAAATGTGTTTCTAATCAACTATCGATATCTATCGTACCCTTAGGGATAGAGAGTTGATATTCACTTCAAAATATTGCTTACGTAAATACCCTAAAATTAGTTTTAGGTTTTTTTGAAATTCGACCCCCAGGCAGTAAAAAGGGGCAAAATGTGTTTTTTATGAATCGTCTATATCTTTGAAACACAATTGGCTATCGTCGTGATTTTAACTTTAATTGGTTACTTTTATAAATGTCTATGACAGGACTCAAAGACGTTTCGAAATTCTTTAATTAAAGAGGTGAAAATACGTGAAATGTGTTTTCGATTATCCTTCCATATCTATCGAATCGATCGAGATATCGAAGTGCTCTTTGCTTTAAATTGGTGCTTTTGTAAATATCCCAAGTACCATTTAAAATATATTTTCAGAATTCGGCCCTAAACTGGTTAAAAAAGGAGTAATATGTGTTTTCGACTTACATTCGATATATATCGATTCCATAGTTTTTTATATAGCGACGTGATTTTTGTTTACGATTGATGCTTACTTAAATACCTAAAAAGTGATTTCAGAAATTTTCGAAATTCGCCACCTAAGGATGTGAAAAGGGGTGAAAAGTGGTGAAAAGCGTTTTCAATTAATCTTCGATATATCTTGAACCCAGCGGGCTAATGTTGTGTATTTTACGTTCACGAGATACCAATAAAGTATTCTAAATCGTGATTCAAGGGTTTTTCGAAATTTACTCTCTTAGGAGGTGAAAAGACCTTGAATTAGTTTTAGATAAATCCTCGATATCTATCGAACCCGTCGAGATATACAATTAATTCTTGCTTCAGGATAATGATTACAGAAATTATCGCAAAACGGTTTTCAAATTTTTCGAAATTCGATTTCTCAATACTGTGCAGGGGTAATATGTGTTTTTTTAGTGAATGATCGATTTTGATTCGACAGAACGGGCTAGCGATGTGATTTACACTTCAGTTGGATACTTACACAAATGTCTAAGATGTAAATTAAAAATATTTCGAAATTCGACACCCAAAAGGGTGAAAAAGCACAAAATTGGTTTTCCATTAACCCACGATATCTATCTAACCAGTAGCGATATTGAGGTGTTGTTCGCGTCAGAGTGATGCTTACGTAAATATTTTAAAACATATGTATGTAATTTTTTTCCTTAGAAGAAACGTGATTATCTTTATATATAAAAATGAAAGCTGACTGATTGACTGACTGACTGACTGACTGACTGACATATCAAACTGCAGCCCAAACCACTGGACCTAGAATCGTGAAATTTTTTGTGGGGGTTCCCTTCAGGTCGTAGGCGAGCACTAAGAAGGGATTTTTCGAAATTCGACCTCTAAGGGGGTGAAAAGGGGTGAAATGTGTTTCCGA
>PNEQ01115123.1:71680-113730 GCA_003012365.1 Medauroidea extradentata | reverse complement strand
CATAGAGACGATAGGACATTTAATAGACGTGCCAATGCTGCTCTTAACTTAATAGGTTTTTTTTTTTGTATTTTGTAAGGAAAATCTCAAGGTAAGTGATCACATTTAAATTTTACAGTTTTATTTTTAAAGTAAACATACTTGTACACTAATCGGCGAATGGTATGTGCATATATCGAGAAAGTACAAGCTTAACTAAATAAGACTACTTTCCTTAATTTGGTGCAAATAAACCAAAAAATTTCACATTGATCATGTAGATGTAAATGTTATAAAATATTTCTTTGTTTCTTCATGTGATTCTATCTTCTAACATAGTGAACCTACAACAATTTGAACTAATGAAACAAAAGTTTAAAAAATTAAGTTTTTAATTATATATTTTTTAAGAGTGGGCGCAGATGTTATAGGAGAAAATAAATTAATTCATGACATGAAATCTTTGGAAATAGAGTATGTTCAGTATTATTAACGTTGAATCGCCAAATTATATTTAATACACAATTTCCTTGTAAGTTATGCGGGATAATTTCTTTATTTTAATGAGGCTATAGCTTATGAAATATACGTCAAAAATATGTCCTAAAATTTTTTCTGCAAAGTGAATTATAGTGGTAGTAATATTAACCAGAAAATAAGTACAAAATGATATTTATTTAAAAAAAATGTAAAGCAATAGAACAAGTGCTGAAACAAATAAAGACCAAATAGCCTATTTTATCAAAAGAATAAAAATTATTAAGTCAATTTTAAACTATTACCCATTTCACGTAATCATTGAAATTATATTTTCAACTTACCTTATCATAAATTTCTCCACGCGGTACTAATAAAAAATTTTCTTAATCATCCTATGTTAAAAACCGAAAATGATATATTAAAAATACGTTAATATCAAACATATGTACCGAGTTTGGTGATTTCCAGAAGCGTGGTTAGTGTAGATAACACATGTGATCAAGAAAACTTAAGATACTCACATTACCAGCGTTTTGATAGGCTAATGTAAACAACGTATCTCTTCAAAAAATTAATTTTGTTTATCTCATGAAGAAAAAACGTTTTAAATGACCGCCATTATGAAAATATGAACTAAGAACATATAAGTCTAATCAACTTTGTCTACGGTAATATATTTTTATCAAGTTTGATTACATTAGCTCCGTATGTTCGATTTTTTAATGTGGAGGAGAAATTGAGAAATACACAAACGGACAATGGAAAGTAGACTTAAAGAAAAAGAAGAAAGCCTTCGAGGTCCTGCATACGTGTGCACGTCATTGTGGTAGCCGTTTTCCCATGCCTTCGAGAAGTGCGCTAAGATTCGGCCGTTACCAGATTATTCGAAAACTGCTCAACGCACATGAGTGATGTATGCTTAGGAATACTGTTCAAAAATTACTATACACGTATATACGAATTTCTGGTTCAACAGTAATCATTAAAGCATATTGTAAAGCTGCCAAAATGGCAAACATGGGTGTTTTAGCGGTGCTTTTCGTGCATTGAAATATTGCTACAGAATCTTCTATAGGGTGCAGATGTATACAACTCACCTTTATCGTCAAAATGACAGTTATGTCTCGTAGAGGTGAGTTTCGGCGAATAGACAGAACGCCAGTTAGTTACTTGCGCCTAGAGGCTAGGGTAGTGAGTGATGTGCATGCTTCCTCGAACTTACAGCTTCCGCATTTGTAGATCTCGAACGCGCAAAAGACGTCCACGTAGATAGTAATTTATAAAAAATAAAAAAATAACTTACTTTTTTTTACTTTGTACAAGAGAGTGTACTTTTATTTTTAATACTTATATTTCGAAAGATATGTTACATAATTTTCTATCTATATTACTGTATTTATGATTTATTCTAGTTTGAAACAATTTGAAATGCAATACATTACGTTTTAAAAGTAAAAAATAAACGTATTTTATTTAAATAGCTGTTGAAAGTCACTGCTACTTATTCTATAAAAAATCACTGCCCAGTGCCGCCTTCATTTTATTATAACCGCACACGGGACAGCAAATAATAATCCACGAGTTATCCGATACCTTCAGAACGTTTAGGAATACGGTTTCGAGATAGGACTCGACCCACTCTTTTCTGTATCCGGAGATGGTCATGTGCGAACAGGTTCACCGTACATAAACGCTTGCCTGCCAAAAATCGTATTTAACAATACGAGAGTCGGCAAACACAAGAAAATGGTACTTAAAATAAAACTTTACGATGGCGAGAATGTTAAGTGATAAGCTACAAGCTTTTCAAAAACTTAAAACTATTAAAAAATAAGAAAATTAAAATTTTGAAGACAGTTTGCTAAATGAAGGCTTTAGTACAAAATTTTTGCAGTGTAACAATATCAGCACAGTTGGTTCAGGTGGCAAGGCGCTAGATCGGTAAGCGAATAATTCGGGTTCGAATCCCGACTGATCCGTAATTTTTAATTTTTTTTATATTACACAAAATATTATTAGTAGTAATGCGATTACTTTAATTTTAGGAAATATCGTTTATACACATTAAAATAACACTATATCCGACCGTTACGATGTTATAATCAACTATCGGTAAAGAGTATAAACTAATTGGTTTTCGCTGTAAATAACATACAAAACATATATTAAATTATTATTTTGAATGTTTTACGTTCTGTGAGAAATTTTTTACTTTTTTTTGCTAACATTAAAATAAGAAATATTGTGTCTAGAACGATAAAAATTTGTCGTCACGTTCAGATGCACATATTATCTTATTTTGTTTTTGTTAGATATTAAAATGACACAATTAAACAATTAATTTTGCGGGGTAATTTTAACGCTCATAACAACACTTTATACTCATTTAAAATTTACTAATGTATCTTCGCTTTTCATTTTGATGCATATAAAATAACAATAACGAAGTGTAAACATTAGTAATATAGGCATTCTAATTTGTCCACATTGCCCTAATCATGCAAAAAAAATTTTAATTAGTAAACATTTTGCATCACAAAAAAAACATGGTTCTTTAGAAACCACTAAACATCTGTGATATATTTACTATCAACATATTGTAAAATAAAAGCACATTTCAGACGTTGACAGTTGACAGGCAACATATTTTAAAACAGCTCGCGCGCTGTATCAGTGTTATTCTGAAGTCTTCGAAGATTGTCAAAAACACTTTTTTATTTCATATATTTAAAAAACAAAAGGTAAGGTAAGTGAGCTTTACGTATCGTCGACACCCAGGTTATTAGAGACTGTTTCAAAATGAAATTACTGAATACACACAAAGTTTCGACTGAAGCATTAATTTCACTTTGCTAGAGATATGTGTTCAATGAAATGGCAGAACCATTGCTTGAAGTATGATTTAGTAATAGCCTGTGACAAAAGGAAAAAAAAACTTGTCGGTTTAGTGCGTTAGAGGTGATGAGAGACCTAATTTATGTGCCACTGTTACCGTGACAATACCTTAGTTTTTAGTATTTAGTTACGGCGTAATAATATATTATATTTTAAGAGTGATTGCGAATAATGTTTTGAATATAATTCCACGTGCCCGAACAATATGCTAATATAACATTTCAGGTCATAATCAGCATACAAATATGAACGGAAACACTGCGATCGCGTGGCAACTGTAGGCCTACCTACTGTTTTAACTTTTAACAAGAAATGGTTATTGAATATTTTAATTGTGACCGTGATAATCGGTGATTAATATCTCTTTGTTACTGTAATTATTTTGTAAACAAATTCAAATGCTAAATAATACGTTTCAAAAGTACAAAGTTTAACGTGTTCTTGTTATAGCCGTGGTAAATCGGCAGTGCTCATCATGCCTTCATTTGTTTCTAGTCTGGCGCGGGCCGGCGAATAATAAGCCGTGACTTACCTGACACCATCTTGGGACACGGCGCAAACACGCCTAGGAATACGCTCAGCGAGTAAGGTCTCTGCCGTTGCTTTTCTGGCGCCTGAGATGGTAGTGCTTATGTAGACCCTAACTTTTTGTTTAGGAATACCGGCCTAAATAACTGTAACAATGTAATAGTAACGGAACTAAACTATGCGTCAATTTTATCACAAATACTTTAAAATAGTTTTTTTACGTCGAAAATATAAATGTAACTATGGAAATTATATTACGAACATGTCAATATCGGAACGTCTCTCGCCTTCATTCGTAATGCTTGTTCTAACGTTGGTATTCGGGAGAGGTTAATTGTAGCCTACTTCAGACGTATTCAGCGAAAATAAGGTGCTCGTTTTTTAACATGTCAGTTAGAAACACACGGAGAAAAATGTCTGGTAGAGTCAACCATATGTAAGTATGCATACGACGAAACAAATATGTATAGATTCAACAATATATCTATAAACAAAACCGGCCATAAAACGTGTGAAATGTTCATTTAATTGTAACAAAATGTAGCCTATATTTATCTGGACTAATCATTATTTTTAAAAGAAATAAATGTACAAGTAAATCAACTATTTTATTCAAGTTGTACGAATTTATTTGGCCTTCTACAAACTATGTACGTTCAACTGTACCAAATTTATTTTTCGGTGACTCTGTTATTGTATGCTGTCTGAGACTTACGAGCGCGCAAGACACGTATGTTACGGGCGCTATCTGCATAGGTTGCATGTACTAGTGAGGAACAAAGCCGACGAAGCGATAAGCCTGCCCTCGACCGGCTTATGTTATGTAGTATCACCTCTACTCGCAAGCTACGCAACTGACGTGCAGAGCTTTACCAACATTATTTTCTGTTGTGGGTCTAAGCGTCGATTGCAGAGTCATGTGAGGAAAATCTTGGGATAAAGGTCTACCACGGTAACTAAGCGTTTCCGGACATTTGTCCATATCACATATTTTCTTTCTTTGTGTGTGTGGAATGTTTTCTGAAAGTAAACTAAGGAGAACTTGAGCAAAATCTGAGAATTTTTCGTCAGAATTGCACAGTCAGGATACCGAGATATCTCAGTTGAGGTGAAGTGTTGCCACAATGTCCGCGAAAAAAATTATTTTTCTTCATGCATTTACTGACGAATGTAGCTAAAATTTATATTATTTACCATATATTATGCACAAAACTTACACGACGGCGATTTGATCACTAATATTTAGTGTTACGCATACCGTAAAATTGAAAAAATGCAAAATAAAAATCCATAGTTGATTTTGTTCATAAAATGGCATCGTAACCATTTTGTTTGAAAACAAAGCCGTCATAAAACACACTGCATTGCTTTCGTGTAAAAATTAACAACGAATATAAATTACGTTGTAGATGCCTGTGCAGTTTTTCCTTTACACCACGGTAATGTTCCACTTTTAAAATATTACCAATAAATTCAAAATAAAAATATTGTTCTCTCCCACGTGGCATTATAACCTCTATTTACGGCCACCATGATTTATTTGCAGCTTGAGAAAATCTTAAGGAAGATCTGAGGACACCTGAAGAATTCCTCTGTTTTTCCTTAGATTTTACTAACTTTTCGTCTCTGCAATGAAAATTTTGTCAAATTCCTCTCAGAAAGGCCTTAGATTTTACTCAATATAACTGTGCAATCGGCCCTAAGTAGCGACTAATTTTATGTGTGGGAAGTAGGTTTAAACGTCTACACATTTCTATTTTTTGTGTTTCACGTATCCGGTTGATATTGCACAAGATACGGCAGTCGGGAAAATCGCTGTTGGCCAATTTAACCAGCCAGAAAAGTATATTTGTAATAAGCATTCCAAAATTTAAAAATATAACATCACATAATTCGAAGTAGGCTATGTGTAACATCACATAATTCGAAGTAGACTATGTGTAATTTTCGTATAAATGATAACATAGGGCGCATTAAGTAATTTCACCAAAATAATTACAGTCCAAACTCGCTGCAAAGCGTTTCAAACGCACGCGGGGGTTCGACTATAATATTGTTGAACAACGTTGAAATTGATTATAAATACACCTTTAATTTGCTATCTGAGTTGACGTATAAGAAATATTTTTTTGGAAATGTGCCGTTGCAACATTTATTTTTATATTGCTACAATCAAAATATTTGCGGCTACTTAAGTTATTCATGTCTAATTAAGATGTGGCGGAACCTGAGAACCATCGATGGTATTACGTGATTCACACACACAGTTCAGGCTCGTCAGGTTTGCTCTGAAACCAGTTACCAAACCACGAATCGCTACTCCACATTAGTCAGTCATAGAGCGTGGCTCGCGTGTTTTCTCGCCTCACACCCCTGCAAATTTAACCCCCTTTAAACCCTCCTCACCCCTTTCACTGAAACCCCACAAATAGGTTGCCAACCGGCGCCGCCGACTGACAAGCAGATCCCGCGCGGAACCAAATCAATTTTCATTCCATCTCTGGGGTGGCTTTATGTGCCAGTCAAAACCACCGGGCGCGTCACCTCGACAGCCCCACATACCCTACCCACCTCCATGCCCAGTCTTCGCAAGAATAACGCAAACAAACGCGGCCAACCCGAATCGAGTTATCCGCCGCCTTTGCCCGAGACCGTGTTTGTCGCGTAGACCTGTCGACCGTCGCACTAAACCCCGAGCAAACAAACATACACGGTCAGACTAAGCTGTCGCTGATACGATTGCTGCTAGAGTATAGACTTCCTGCAGACATTATACCTGCATCAACTCACTCACAACATCAGCGTTATAAATATTAACATAATTGGAGACGGTGGTTTCAAAAACTACCCTAGTTCACACTTTATTACTAAAATTATATTATTACTGCAAGTTGTAGTAAGAACTTCGTTTCATTGAATTATGTGAACACCACCACACTTTCTCTTTTGCTGCTGCATTTTAGGCCAGCTGATCACAGTAGTTCTTATATTGTTTGCTTTTTTTTTCCTTCTCCTGAACAATTTTTGTTTCTGGACTTGTGATGTTTTTTGATACGCCTTTTCAATTTTAAGGGTATATTTTGTTTAATATTTTCCAAAGATCAATTATTCCAGAAAGTAAATAATAAAAATAAAACATGAAAGGAGTAGTTTCTAAAATATTATATCTATTTTTTTTTTTTCAGCTAACCCGTGTAGGTGACATGAATTTAACAAAGTGAATACCAAACTTTTGAAAAGTAAGTGCTTAGCAGGGCGTTTGATAAAGAAATGCTATAAATATCATTGAATTCGGTTACCTATAAGTTAGTAAAAAAGACTCGTGAATCCCCGATACTCCGCAACCGGTAGTACATGAAAACACACGCCAAGTTCCTAAATTTATATCGTGAGATTTAATTGTCCGATTTTAAAGTTTAAGTTTCATATTAATAACTAAACCTTAGCGTCAAACCTTCAAAATTGTTATTTGCGTACTAAAGCAATAATATATAAATTTTTAGTAAAACATTTCAAAATTGATTTTAAAATAGTTGACTTCCGTAGCAGTCCCATTAATTCTTATTTCCTAAATAAAATTTCGCAACTGAACTTAGTTCGCAAGAGAAAGTAAACTTTTCTGTAGGGATGTTATAAGTAGGCCTATAATTATCATTAGGCAGTTGAACTTCATTGAATTATTTTTATCACCGTAAATTTAATTTTAATTAAAACATTACGATTTGCTCTCTTGTTTGATAATAAGTTTTACCCTTAACAAATTAAAAAACTTGTCAACCCTAGACACTAAATCATTTTAACATATAATTGGTTTCATCAATCTAAATTACACAGTTTTCTAAAAAAAACTTGAACTAAGAAAAAATAATCATAAATTTGGTCTAAGATGAGCTGCTTTTGCTAGATAGTGATATGTATTGAAACTACTCGCAGTGACTACCTGCTGTGAAACTAATACATTATGAATCTGTCGCTCTAAAAACGTACCGTCCGTTGCATACAAAATTTTCTACTTCAAACTAATTCACACAGAAACTGTGAATATGTCTGCTGGGTTTAAGGGGGAGTTTAGACAATTTTATTGTGTTTTCAATTTTTAAACCATAACATTTATTAAAACTGTATTATCAAAATTTTTTCTTCGACAAGACATAGGATATGTTCTTGGCAAACTACTTGACACAAATATTAATGGAATCTTTCATTAATTTGTCACGCAGAATCATTGCAAGAATATTCTTGAAAGTTAACTTATAACTCCCTTGCAATGATTCTGCGTGATAAATTAATGAAAGATTCTATTAATATTTGCGTCAAGCAGTTAGCCAAGAATATATATTATGCATTGTCGAAGAGAAAACTTTGATAATACAATTTTAATACATGTTATGGCTCAAAAACTGAAAATACAATAAAATTGTCTAACACTCCCCTTTAAAGTAAAACTGTTTACCTTGGTAAGGATTGTTAATATTCATAAATCAAAAAATTTAAATAAATATGTGAGAAATCTAACTTACATAAGTAAAACACACGGAATTTACCTGTGGTGTTCTACTGTACTTCTATGCAGATATGCGTGTAGTTATTGTAGATTGAGTGAGAGATTCTGATCAGTGCTGAACATCGAGGTCACTAGCTCTGGTGAGGGGTGAAATGACGTAGGTGTGGAGCAGCGCCGAAATTAAGGGGCGGGAGAAACATATGATCCCCAGAAAACCAGCCGACCAACATCATCATCTGGCACACATGCGAAAATCCAGGGACCGACCCCGCCTGGAATCGGCCACCGCGACCCACATTTACTGTAGAAGTAAGCATAGTAGAACGCTACGTTTCATTTGCGATCTCTTATCAGAGGCTTTCATATAGTTATTCATAATTTTTTCCAATCATAGCTCATGCTCTTAAAAACGTTCGTGTGAACATGGGGTCAATATGTGACGATTATCGAGATAGCCTCGTTTGAATAAAAAACATTGAAAACCTGTAGATGTGTCTTATTATTTTATTTTTGTGCTTTTGTGTTTTCGTTTCAGTGACAAGGATATTGAAATAAACTAAGCAATTTACAAAATAACGATATTTTAACTTTGTCGTGTCCTTTTCGAACTCACACGAGCACTAGGAAGCGAAATATTCTACCGCAACGTATTACAAACCCTGGAAAATACTCTTCGGTCAGGAATTCTTCGTATGAAAAAATGGTGGCGGTACTCTTCTACAGCTGCAGTGGAACCACAATCGCGGAAGCCATAAACAATCAGTATGTATACATACTCTGCATTTGTGTAGATGTGTGGCATCTTGAACTGTCCGGTTCACACTGTCGGTATCCCAAAACAAATGTAGAAACAAAGACACAATCATTAAAATAATAGCTTTCAAATTCACAGTCCACAAAATAATCAATAAAGCTGTTACTACCATGTTTCCATGGCAACCCCTTGCCAACTAGACATAAACTGAAATTCAAATATAAAGGTAGGTGATTCATAATTTATGACAATATCCTTGTCACTGAAAGGAGAACCTAAAAGCACAAAAGTAAAATAATAAGATACGTTTACAGGTTTTCAGTATTTTTCATTCAAACGAGGCTATCTCGATAGTTGTCACATATTGACCCCATGTTCACATGAACTTTTTTCATCACAATGACCAGTACTATCACGTCCTAGAATATTGCCCTTTCCTCCCGACTCATCCTGTGTGTATATATATATATATATATATATATATATATATATATATATATATATATACATATATATATACTAGCAGTCCCCCGCGGCTTTACTCGCGAGTACTATTCGTAACTGATAATATTTACTTTAACAGAAAAATCTCTTTGTACATAAAACAAATGATACTTCAGTCAAGTATTAGAATGTCCAAGCGGCTAGTAGAACTAACTCTGCAGCAGGATAAGTAGCTACAGCTGTCCGCGCAAAAAGCAGTCTTAAGTTTGTTCCTGCCAACTATCAGCGACTTCGCCTAGGCCTTATTTAAAGCTCTGTAAATTTTACGTTGTGGGGTAGTTACAGACACCTAAAGGTAAGTGGTTAATCGAATGAAAAAGTCTAATTTACCCTGTGCACAAACATTGGTGACGGTGCCCTCAATTACATATTTTCAAAATATTCACTTGAAGTTTAATGCTATTAGAAAGTTTTGGTGGGGAAAGGTTTCGCGAAAACGTATTTGGTGCCCCAACCTTAAGATTAATGAGATGATATAAGTGAGTTGATGTTGTCGATGAACCTAAATGGAAAATTAACTGCATAATACATTTTACCCCTTTTAAACGACTTCATGTAAATTGCAATAATTCGATTTGCCGTGTAGTTTTTGTGTGTCAGAATTGAACGTTCGCATGTATCATTTAACAGATTTCGAGCCCAGAACTTCCCGGAATGTAGGCTAGAACGTCGAAATAATTCATGAAAATAAAATTCATTTTAAACAATAAAACAGTTATGTCTTGGGCTTATAGAGGTTGTACAACACCACGTCTCGATAGGTTACTGTTCAGTGATACTCCTTATAATTTATTTCTCGCTGCTAGTACTTGCTTTCCGGATCGTCTGCCTTGCAAGTTTACAAACTTTGATTTATTACTAATAATCAAGTTATATTATATAGTAAAAAAACTAACATATAATATTTTAATACTTACGTAAGCATCACTCTGACGTGAACAACACCTCAATATCTCTACTGGTTAGATAGATATCATGGGTTGATAGAATACAAATTTTGCGCTTTGTCACCCATTTGGGTGTCGAATTTAAAAATATTTTTAATTCACATTTTAGACATTTGTATAAGTATCTAATTGAAGTGCAAATCACGACGCTAGCCCGTTCAGTCGAATCGAAATCGATTATTCATAAAAAAAAAATAAAAAAAAAAAAAAACATGACCACTGCACAGTACTGAAAGTTCGAATTTCGAAAAATCTTAAAACTGTTTTGCGATAGTTTCTGTAATCATCATCCTGAAGCAAAAATTAACTATATAGCTCGACGGTTTCGATAGATATCGAGGATTTATCTAAAACACATTCAAGGTCTTTTCGAAAAACCCTTTAATTACGTTTTAGAATACTTTATTGGTGTATCGTGGACGTGAAAAAAACGCCAATAGCCCGCTGAGCGTAAGGTACATTGACGATTAATTGAAAACACTTTTCACCACTTTTCATCCCTTTTCACCTCCTTAGGTGACGAATTTCGAAAATTTGTGAAATCACTTTTCAGGTATTTAAGTAAGCTTCAATCTTAAACAAAAATCACTTCGCTATATAAAAATTCAATGAGATCAATATATATCGATTGTGAATCGAAAATACATTTTACTCGTTATTTTACCTCTTAAGGGCCGAATTCGGAAAACGTATTTTAATTGTATTTAAGATATTTACAAAAGCATCAATCTAAAGCAAAGAGCACTTCGATATATCGATTGGTTCGATAGATATGGAGGAATAATCGGAAACACATTTCACGTATTTTCACTCCCTTAATTAACGGAATTCGAAACTTCTTGGAGTCATGTAATAGGCATTTGTATACGTAACCATTTGAAGCAAATATCACGACGATAGTCAATTGCAGTCCAGTGATATAGACGATACTTAAAAAAAACACATTTTGCCTCTTTTTACTGCTTGGGGGTAAAATTTAAAAAAAATCCTAAAACTACTTTTTGGACATTTACGTAAGCAACATTTTGAAGTAACTACCAACTCTCTATCCCGAAGGATTCGATGGATATCAATAGTTAATCGGAAACACATTTAAGGTCTTTTCACCCCCTTAAATATTGAATTTCGAAAAATCCTTAAATTTGCCAACATGCATTTTTACGAGTGTCCTATTAAAGTAAAAATCATGATGATAGGCCGTTGGGTTCGAGCTCTATCGATGTTTCTTCGGAAACACATTTCACCCATTTTCACCTCCTTAGAGGACGAATTTCGAAAAATCCTTTCCCCACAAAAATTTTCACGATTTTAGGTCCAGCTGTTTGGGCTGCAGTTTTATATGTCAGTCAGTCAGTCAGCTTTTATATATATATATATAAGTGTATTGTATGTATATAAACACATAGTTATCTGAAAAACTTAAAAATTATTTATATGCAGTTTATTATTTTAAAATGCATTGATTTTGATCCTACATATGTATACAAATGAATACACATGTGTATATATAACATATATTAAGCTTTTTTTTTTTTTTTTTTTTAAACTGATCATCTCCAAAACAAAATTTTTGGTAGACAGAAAAAAACCTATACCTCCTGGATGGCTCAAAAAGAAACAGCTAAAGTAACAGTTCGTCATATACATAGTCAAAGCAACAATAATGCACCAAATATTCACTGTTTTAGGTAACGCTGGAGATGTGAGTTTTGACGAAAAGAAATTAGTTTGGAATAAAAGGCTTTTTGTGTGTATTAAGTTTTGATTTAAAAAAATAAGCGATTTCAAACTATTCTGAAATTTTTGTGTCGTTATTAACCCTGAATAAATTTTGCACAGTCAACTGTTGCGAATTATGATTTATAGCAATATCAAAATAGATAACGTGGAATGATAATTTACATTTTGTATGGAAAATAACGAACTATTAGCTAAACTTGTAAGCTAATTAATAAAATAATATCTAATACATGTCATTTGTCTGAAACCAAACAATTTCGTTGTCCGGTTTAGTTGACGTTGTACATACATAATTGATCATAAACACATTTTTTTTCCTTTAAATTTTTGGAGATAATAAGTTTCGAAAAAAAGCTCCATATACACATTTATTTATATATGTATATATATAAATCACAAAATTTAAGCACATACACACGCCATTTTAAAATAAAAAATCAAACTGAACAGCTTAGATACATAACGCGTGTATTACAGTAACAAATTTTTGCCAAGCGTGTCAAAACGGGTATAAAGTGACGTAATTGTTTTGCAATCAAAAGAAATTACATCCTGCAACCTTACTTCTGACCAAAGGAAACATCAATTTTGCCTATAGATATCAGTAAGCGTTCTCTACAACTACACGAATAAAACACACTGGCAGATTAATTTGCTCTTAACTACAGTGGTGGCAGCACAGTCCTGATATAACCAAATATGTTTCCCTTACAAAATAAAATTCGTGTTCTCGGAACTGCCAATACCTTGAACAGGTTCCAACATTTCTGAAACTTACTTAAGTGGTAGTTTCACATAGCCATTATAATAACAAAAAATTAAAATAGGTTTTTTTTGCCACACCTGGCCTTAAGGGCCTTACTGGCGGCGGAGTACGCTCCTTGTTAGACGGGTTTCCGCGAACTCGGCGGTCGCTTAGCGACGGCAGCAAAGCCGAGAGGCGAACCAATTACAGAGCGGAAGCGAAGGGGCGGGGCATTAGATGCAGCGGGTCTCTTGTTCAGCACACGTCAACAGCCACCAGCCGCAAAGCGACCAAGCATAACACGGATAGAGATGATGGTTTATCGTTGGAAAACTTGACTGTTTGCTGTATTTCAACGCACCTTCAGCTTACCCCAAGATTACTGTCTTTTCGCTTGTACATGAAGCTGTTGCCCTATTTGACTGAGCCAATAAGATTCCCGCTATTGCAATATTTGATGCCTGTTATTGACCTTCAGACAGCTACGTTGTGTCACACACGAATCGCACAGTCATGTGTGTTTCAATTGACTACAACGTTTTCAAAAGTATGTTGGTACAAAACATTTTCGCGATGTACTATAATCTCTAAAGGTGGATCATATTACAGCCGTCTCTGGAAGATATCAGCCATCCGTGTGGCAACGCTGTGTGATACTAGGTGCTTATGAAAATTAACTCGCTGGAGTAGGGTAGGTTATCACAGTCACTTTACCAGGTTTTGTTTGCCGGTTACCAGGATTTGATAACCCCTGCAATGCTAGTCAATGTTTTAAATTGTCGTGAGTAAAAATGCCTACATGTTTTCCATATGATCGATGTTTTGCTGAATGCTACATCCACAGTGCATTGTTTCCACGTTTTATATTAATGTGTAGATAGAATATTACTTTATATAGTTGACCGATTGGCCATCCGTAGAAAATTCAAACACGGGTAAATTTACCTGGGGTAGTAATTTAAACACCGAACCTTGAAATTTTAGTTGACCTACCCTATCCTCGTAAATGTTTATAAGCGCCTACTGTCGCTTCTGTTTCTTCTCACAAGGCAAAGAAGATCTCAGGTTCGTCTGACTGTCGGGCAAACCCACTATGAAGGGTTTACAGGTCGTTTAGGATAAAGTTAGTATTAAATATTGAACATTCGAAAAATATCACTAGTCGGTGCTGCATACAATTCAACATTAACATTAATTATCTTATTCATTGTATGGTTGGTAGCAAATTGGCAAATGGAGTTCCATGTATTTTTCTATTTTCGGGAGCACTTGACCGAAAAATTTACTGTTTTTAACATTTTTATATTTGTACGAGAAACGGTTTGTATTGTAGACATACATCGTGACTACTTTTCACGGTAATGAAAATTTTTTAGCATTCGTAGTTTGTTTACAAATCTCATCAAAGTCCAAATTTGCATAAAACGGTTTTATGATTCAAAGGAAAACCAACTGATTTACCGAACTTAAAAAAAAAAATCACATTGAATAACGATGTTTCTCCTGCATAAGAACAAAAATTATTTTAAAATTTTGTAATTACAAAAAAATTGAAATTATTGACTTAAAATATTCCATTTTTTTAATACTGAAGTATTTTACTTCATTTTTTTGTTGTTTTTATTATGTAGAAGACCTAGTAGCCTACGTCTTAAATATTCAGTGTGAATTTTTTTTCAGTTCAGTAAGTCAGTTGGTCTAACTTTAAAGCATGAAATCGTTTCATGGAAATTTGAACTTTAACATGCCATTATAAAAAACAATGAAAGCCTAAAAGTTTTCAATACAGTATAAATTGTGACAATGTATATCTACAGAACAAGCACTATCACGTACAAATATAAACATTTTTAAAGTAATGAAAATTTCCGTCAAACGCCCCCTTAAATACAACAGTATTGATATAAAATCAACTGAAATCGACATATTTGTGTTAAATATAATCGACCTATTTTATTAATAAAACGCTATCGGTTCTTAACAACTGCATAATTTATCATACACACGCAAAAGAAGTTCTAAAGGCTATAAACATTTTCTACGTCCGATGCTTCAACAACAGTCAAATAGTATGGAATTAATTGATTATCTAGCAATTGAAAAAGATGAAGTTTACTAATAAGTAGAGCGTGAAATGTCAGAAATGTTTATACGCACTCAGGAATGCTTGTAGCGAAGAAAATGCTGTAAAATAAGATGGCAATGCACCATACAAACAACCACGGTGGTAGCATAAGGTCGGAATTATGGCGAGGGGAGTGAAACCAAGAAGGGGGAGAGGTAGTCAGCTATTAGCCATTAGCCAGCCACCATACTGCTTTAACCTCAAAAGTACACATTGGATTGTTGTTTTTTAAGGTAAATGAATGTATTATGCTCTTTAATCGATGTTTGAAAACTCTGTATTTTAACCCTGTTTACACACCTCCTAATTAATATTTCCTCAATATTTCAATAAGTCGGCCATATTGTTCGTTGCCATGTCAACTGTTTGGTTACACTCCCAGCGACATGCTCCATCTGTAGGCTACTCTTCTAACATCTTTGCCCTTAACGAATTAAACTCGCCGTATTTCCTCCGACGCAGGGAAACAATCGGTCCGGCGAATCTGCATTAGCGTAATGAACATCTCCGGCCGAGTGTGTGTGTGGGGGGGGGGGGTGTATGTGACTGCAATCACAGTTATGTACCGATCACGACTACAGCCTCCCTTCCCTTACACATCCGGCTAAAAGTCGATTCCTGATAGCGCGGTTACAACGTTTCTACGTCTGGTTTCCTAGCCGACTGAGGCTACGTTTTTTTTAACCCCCGTTTAGGTCTATTAGGTGCTCGGGATTGACGGCCGGTAAATGTTTTAGTCAGTCGTCTCAGAAATTATACGAAGCGGAACGTTCATCAGTAGTAATTACGTTAATTATACTATATTTTAGGCAGCTAAATTTCTTACTACTCAGAATAAACGAAATTACATAAATAGTATAGAAGTACGCAGAAATTTTACCAAAATAGGCATAATAGTACCAGGTACGGTACTAAAAGTATTGAAAAATGTTTTAATAAAAGTCTACAACTTCTTGCCTCCTAGTCCTAAGTGTATAAACAGCAATAATTTTTATAAAAAATAGCTAAAAAACTATTTAGGTATGCATTTTTCAGATACTAATATCGCTTAGCTCACCATTTTCGGTTTGTTGCCAAAATATTTATACGTAACATAACTTGAGAATTAGTGAGTTATTAAACTTATATATTTAAATTTGTATTGTGTATAACACATGAAGTTTATTGTAAACTTTGAATGAAGTGTTGATGACTAATGTGTTTTTAAATTATTTTCTTTTTATGTTAACTATATGAAGAAGATTTATAATCAACTTCAAGTATTATGTTTACGTAACCAATTAACAGGGACACTGATCTACTTAAATTATATATTTTTGCTATATAACACTTTTTTATTGTTAAATCATATTGGCATATAGTCGCTTGTATTGTTTCACAATAGAGCTTCAGCCCTCAGAAAACTCTCTTAAACAATAATAACAATACATGTTCTTAGTTTGAAAAGGGACTATTTCTTCCGGTAGTATCGCTGGTACAGGTTCAGGGGCTACTTCATACTGGCACTTACGGAGAGAACTTCGGGTGCAAAACCGAACATTGCCGAAGGACGAAGTTGTCTATAAGCGCCAGCATGAAAGAGCCCTCTCGGATATTTTACAAATACCTGCGATACTAGCGGCAGAAATTGTTCTTTAACAAACTCATCCGTAGAAATTCTATTATCTTTTTTAGAGTAGAACTACACTGAAAGAAAATTTTTGCGGAGTCTTCCCTGCAAAATTATTCTGTAGTAACTACAAAATAATTTTACGCTGGCCACAATATTTTAGTAGTGTCAACAAAATGTTTTTGTGATGACCACAAAATAAATTTTGCACGGCAAATACCTAAAAAATATTTTGTAGCGCCCACCAAATATTTTTCCCGTGTAGCATTAGCAGCAGTCCTCAGTAGAAATAATTGCGTATGCCATGCCTGAAGGAATAATGGTTATGTCCCATTCCCATGCAAAAGATTGGTGTTTACAATCACGGAGGGCGCCGGGTGATGATACCACGACGTCTAGGAGAGGTAATTCTGCGGTGGTTCGCCGCTGTTTTCCGCAGGTTGGCGAAGAAGGGCCATCACCACGCCCAATCATGAACCCAGAGAGACAACTGTAAATATTGACCTTTCCGACCAGGAATATAACCCAGGACATTTGCTTACCAGCCTCTGAGCCAAGCGGTCGGACTCCACGGCAATGGGATATGATTTCAGATATTGACACGGCCATTGATAATGAACAAGCCTAAATATAAATGTGTCATGCACACTAGCCAAAAATGATCGACGCAAATAACTATGTATCCACGAATATGTTACAACTTCTTGGCTCGTTACGTCACACGTTCCCGCCATCTTGCGTCGTCTGCTTTGGCTGAGGCTGCCTCCACCTTCTGCACATCAGCATTCTCAGCTGGAAATCTAACCTCCAACCCAGACACCAAATACCAACACGCCAGTTACTGGTCAGTACCTTCAACTGATAAAACACCGTTGTCAGTGATCTCAGCTGCTGTCAGTAAAAAACGGAACGTGGCCTGTGTATTTCTACTTATTTAAATTTCTTCTCCGCGTTCCTGCACATAGCTTTCTAATCACTTATTGCTATAGATAGCTCGTTCATCTAAACAGTATGCAATAAGAATATCTGAACATTTGTTGCATATGTATTCTTTTTACGGTATTCCTTTAAATACCGTGGTAATATAATTTATGTAGGTGCATTTGTAACAATTTTACAGAGTCGCTTGACGTTTGGTCAATGACTAAGAGAACGCGTAGTTTGTTATGCAGAAACTTTTCATCTTTGTATTATAACGGAATAGTCACGTTAACTACTGAAAATATCTCATCATACGAGCATTGTAATTCTATCGCTTGGTGCTATAAAGGCCAGTATAGGAACATACATGTACTGGTACTGGTCTTTCTAGCACCAAGCTGAAGAATTTACGACTCTGTGTTGATATTTCAGTGTATAATTATTACTATGATTATAAACACTCTCTTAAAATCTTAACTCATTCTGCGTTGCATACGTATGCTACTCAGAAGTAAAATGTTTATTGCAAGTATAGATAGTAAGTAGGCCTACGCACCTACTGTATTTTCCAATAAATCTTGCTAAATTTTGAATCAGAAAGAGATGAGGAAATGTTTTGCATTATAAAAAATAACACGGTAAAATTATGTACACATTGAGAAACAACACACGTACTGAAACACTACCCTATCACATTCTAACAGTGAATATTTATCTCTTAGTAAACTTAAACAGTTTGTTTTCATTTGTGTAGATGTAACTTGTGATATTCAATGAAGTGTGACACATTTTCATTACTCAGACGTTTTGATAGTTTTCTCCAGGAAATCAAACGGAACATGTATATTTTTTTAACTTTTTTTATTGAACTTATGAAGCAAACTAATTGGCTTGAACTTGTAAGTACGCCACTGTATCATTAATGAGAAATTCTACTCTTAACTGGAATTTGTGTACTTGAAAACTTTTAGTCGTATTTGAACAAATTTCTGTATTGTCATTGTTACTGTACAACAAAATTTACCATTTTATTTCATATGCAACCCCGTATATTAGCGCTAATTCTATGACAAAATGGCTTCACAATACAACGACAGGCAATTACGTAGTACAATCCCCTGTTTGGACGCCAGTTTCAGTAGGTTAATACTGCCCCACATTTTGACAAGTAATTCTTGTAAAATATTATGATGAGCATACGTATGTGATTTATTCAAGACTTAAAATGCTATTTATATTGTGAAATTTTTCATATAGAAATAGACTTTGTAACTGAATTAGTTTATAATACAAAATGACTGAAATATATAAAAAGATTAGGAATACATTTATTATACTGAGTAATGTTGAAGAATTTAGAAATAATATAATGATTCGTAATCCACTCTAAGTTTTCCGGTTCTATAGTGCCGGTAAACATTAGTATTATCTCACGTGGTTGAAACTGAAATCGGGGTGCAAAAATAAGTTATCTAAAAACATTTTCCTTAGGCGGGGAGATGAATCGCCAGGAATTTACTTGTAGGAGAACCACAGTAAATAGAGACTGATAAATCTGACGTGCCATGATCTCGGCAAAACGACGGCGACAATCTTCAGAACCTGTGGAAATGTTGAAACTCCCTGCTGCTGCCTACAGCCTCTTCAGCTGAATAACAACGTTAACAGATCGACTCGCTGACTTAAAGCTAGAAATAGTTCTTTCGTTGAATATAACTTATGTTGTGTTGTCTTCTGTCATTTGTTTGCCGTCCACTGTTGTTTCTTCCTCTTTATTTTCTGTCTTATTTAATTTTTTATTGCGACTGGGGTATTCTTTATGTCTATATAGTATACTTTGAGATTTGTCGAAATCTGATTGAATTCTCTCTTTAGATTTCTTGTTGTGTATATATTAACTGACCAAATTCCTCTGGGATTGCTTTTTCAGTTTTTTGTACTTTGTCGTTTAACGTAAGTTTGGTCAACAAAACATGATCAATGACGTACGTCCACAAACCAATACATTTTTGTTGTAAACTCCCATTGCAACAAACATTAAAAAACTTAGAAATAATTGATTTTAACTACAATTTTGAATTCTTCATACAAAACTTAGTTTCACCCAAAAATGTCCCTTTTCTTAAATAATGTCTATAACTTTTTTACTGTGAACTTTTTACGTTCAGCACAGTCAAAAGTCTCACAACCACGGTCTCTGAAGGTAGAGGTTGACACTGAGGAATAAAATGTGACACCCTTTTTGTCGTCGACCGCCAATAGTAACTTAGTGGAAGATTTGTCTTATTTTGTGTTTGGCTTAGCTTAAAATGTGAAGTTGTTATCGGAATTTCGTGTACTATAAAGAAGACAAAAAAAATTTTAAATGTAATTATGTATTGGAATACATTTTTTTTTTTTTAATATTTGACATGTAGACACACATTGCAACGATTCTAGAATTTTTTAAGGCAGGAAAGAGTAGATTTTGTTCGAATGTGTTTACTAAAACAATAGTACATAATATAATTTTTCAGACGCATTATATTAATCGTTCCACACATGCCAATGCATTTATGGACACGAAACATATGTCTACTATATCAGCTTACCTTATTAACATAGTTTTATATGAATGATTGTAAAAATTGTAACGCCGCCAGACGTAAACAAGACAAATCTTCCACTAAATTACTACTAGCGCTCGGCAACAAAAAGGGAGTCACTTTCTCTTGCTGGAAAGCATACGCAAAACCACTTCCTCTTAGACCATGCTCACAACTATTACTCTTTACTCTTTGCCAATCTTCAAATACATAGAACAATATTACCTAGTGGTATTTTCAAACATTGATTTAGTTAAATTACACACAAATACATAGTTATAAATCAATTACTAGTAAAAGATAAAGTCGTAACGTATTTTTATCACCAAGTTATAACTATTGTTGTGCATGACGCATAATTCTACTAGCTCACGGCCGTAGAAGAACAGGTCTGGACACTCGCCTGGAAAATTGACCCCCTTGTTCACCAAGTTACCGAGAATATTGTGTTTTATTGGCGCTGATGTTACGGCGATCGGACTAAACTCCGCCCACTTCCTTTCCGCTAAGATAAACATTTTATCAAAACTTATTTTTTATCAATTTATGAAATACTTTCTTCGCTCACAAATTTAAGAAAATGCTCCAGCAATCTTTATTTACTTTATAAATTTAACAGTGGAAAAAAGTGGGTGGAGTTTGAGTCCGGCCACCCGGATTACAGCGCCAGAAATTACGACATTCTCGGTAACTTGACGAACTGCAGCCAAACAACAAGGGGGTCAAGCAAAATACATTGGTAGATAGGCGAGTGTCCAGACCTGTTCTTCTACGACCGTGTACTAGCTGACAAGTTTCATAGCATGTATATGCTCTAGGGAATGATAAATAAGTGAATGAACAAAATGTTATTGTTTCATCTTGCAGTAACGAAGGTATAATTAAATTAGGTTTTAATGCGACTAACTAAAATGTATCAAACGTTCTGCTCTTAACTCACATATTTCTATTTTGCTTAGGGCTTATAATTTTTGTTTAACAGTGACGTATAAAATGTTCTGGTCCAGCGATACTGCAGAAGTAATGTAAATAAAATAGTTCGTATAAAATACAAAAAGAACATTCTTCGGTAAGTTATGAATAGCATATATGTGTGGTTTATATCAGAGAATTAAACATTATGCTCTTGTTAGTTATAACGAAATACAGCGCAACATAACAAAACTGCCATTTATTCTATACGCATCTATACATTCGTTACAGTAATAGTTAATACACAGTAGCAGTAAACACACTTCTGTGCAGGATATGGTGGTAAAATGGCATGTAAAATGAAAATACGATACTTTTTTATTCTTAGCTATCATTCTATAATATTTAATGTAATATTCAGTTTCGTAACATGTTAATTTTTTATTTATCTTACGAAATCCTCCGAGTATACGTGAAACTGTTCTAAAATTTAATTTGCAGAGCTACGGCTGAAATATATTTCTCATGAACAAAAATAGCAATTATTTAACTCACATGGATTTCATTTATCAGTTTCAAAATATTTATTAGATGCCAACAAATGTTTCCTTAGTTGCAAGGAAAAATATAATAAAACATTATGAAAACAGCATATATGTAGACTTTTAACGGCTTGTTTCCGGTTTCCGTTAAGAGTGGTGTCGGATGTAGCTTTGCGCTCTCAAAACGTTCTTTCGTTTTGCAGAGTATCACTTTTCTCGCGGCAAACATCAAGCACTCAGCAGATGGTTTTCAGATGTAACCTTATTTTCCTCTTCCATAACAGAGTTCATAACCATGTCTTCCATACTCGGCAAGCCTTGTTGGATTCTGTAACGTGTCTTATCGCACGCATACGTTACCAAGTATTTATTGAAGACTTATCGGTCAACTTTACTTTCTCATCCTGCTAGGACACGCTAAAATTGGAGGAACATTAAATTAGCTCTTTTACTGTCAGAAAACTATTACGTAAAATTTCTTAAGGGGTATGTAAAATAAACCGATTTTGGTCAGAATAAGGACATTACGTTATCTAATGACAGTTTTTTAGTGACTGTAGGCATTCTGCATAGATAATCGTTAGCATAGTTCAAAAGCCTGGAAATTCATAAATTAAGCTAATAAAAGAAGAAATCTGGAAAATGTTTGAAATTGTTTAGACTTTTACATTCACAAGTAAATTAAAACTAAAATTTCAGATTGGACGTTTATAAGAGCAACGGAACATATAATAATATTCGTAAACTGATTTTACAAGGGAACGTTTCTGTCGTCATACATTTTATAATCCTTTTAATCTAATGGACAACTTGAAGTACACGCCCCCTGACGTCACCGCAGGGGAAAAGTACTGTGGGAAACAAAGCTTGTTTACAAACATGCTGATTTGAGTTGGTAATGGCAGAAAGCACAAATGTTGGGCATTCATAGATTTGCACGCAAGGGTAAAAAATATTAGTTTCAATTTCATGGTTAAGATACGCAAATACAAAAGATTAATGTTTACCAGAAAAAGCGGCAAATTCCAAACAAATAATCAGTTTTCTTGACGTACATTTCATCCGGGACACGTGAAGCCAAACAGCTAAATTAAGGTTATGTTCGGCTGTGGTATCCATGGAGATAGGAATTGTTTTCCACATCTGATTGAAGCTCCGTCTCTTTTCAAGTCGTCCATTGTCCCATTGTCCTGAGGGAACACTGTCTATTTGTCATTTTGTATATGTGAAAATGAAAGCGTTGGTTTGTGCATTCCACATCCAGTTTGTCAACAAAATTATGTGTTTGTATATGAGTTGTACACATACATGTGTATATATACAATCTGTACATTTTAATTATGCCTGAGAATGCTACGTTTATGGTGTTTAAAAGTGGCAGAAAATTATAATTCACTTGGAGGGAGAAAAATGATCTGAACTTCAAAAGTGCACTCTTTATCATGAACTGCCTATAACTATACAAACTCTGTTTCCGTAATTTTTCATCAGAACAAAATATTATGAATGTTCATACTATAGCACCTGCTGTAAGCGTACTGTTTAAAAAAATCTAGTAAGTAACCAAGGGAAATGGTAGTACCAAAAAAAATGTGGTTACTTTCAGTCTCAGGAAGAAAACTTTGAATAATAACGTAGTTCTGGAAAAGTATATAAAATTAGAAAAATTAATTTAGTTTTGAAAATTGGCAAGTGTTTTTATGTATGTTAATACCTCAGAAGTAGTTTCGTAGAGTCTAGAGGTTCAGATTACCGCAGTAACCTTGCTTATAGGACTAATACGACTAATCCTGGTAGTTACTTTAGAATATTTGTCCCCACCTATATCCCTTAACTACCGACAGAAATAAATAAATTAAAAGGTAAAATCTCGTAGAAAATTGTAACATAATTGCATATTACTATTGTTAACTACTATATTATCATTACATTTTTGTAAGATATTTGCAAGCACTTAACATTTTCCTTTTAAATGATATTTACTTTTCCCTTTCTTCCCTCCCTTTACAACCTCTCTTCGGTACTTTCAGTATTAAAAACCGTTAATGTTAAATGCAAAATTTCAGAAAGGTCTACAGTTTTTATTTACTATATTGAATTACCTGGGCTTACGAAGCGCCATAAATTATACATAAAGCGTTGGTGGAAATTCTTTTTAAGAAAACTTGTGACTTGAAAATCCCGTAGTTAACTTCGCCAGAAGCTTTTATATGATTATCACGTCAAGCTGCAAATGTCCCACTGAAAGGCCAAGGGTAGTAGTGGAAAGGTCAAGCTGACCACAACGTGCTTGAAAATGTCACATTGAGCCATCGCTGGGTAAATAGGACGACTCCTATAACTCACTGTCCCTCTCGTGGTGATTTGTTCGAATGCAGGAATCGCGTGCCTTGGAAGCACTCCTCCAACCTATTACCCTGTCAGGAACTGACGAATCCTTAGCGACTGCCGTAGCAAATTGCTTCAACCCGATTTTTATAAGAATGAACAAGTTTTATTACTGCTAGATATGACAGCGTGTTAAGTATTCTTCTTGCACTACCACGTAAGACATTTCTAAAGCATTTCCTCAAAAATAATTGTTTTTATTCTTAAAATATCTCCTCAGGGACAAAATACGTGCGTTATGTCATGTTTTTTTTTATTTTCATCATCTCGCACCCTGAATGTAAAATATAGTTACTACAATATATTCTCTCGAGGGAAAAATAAATATTTTGTATAGCGAATACTGTCCAACTTATACGAATTGTTTCTAAAAAATAGTTTCGTTCAACCTAATATTTTATGTGTGAAAGTTTTAAATCATACGGCAATGTAAAAATTTTATTTTTTTACAATAAAACTGAGTTCAATAACAATTGTTTTGTACAGTGAATTTTATTTTTATCGTTAGTTTTTCGTGTAGCCCTCGTTAAAAAACTTGCAATGCTTCTATATATATGTCAATTTGTAAGAATTATAAGATATAAAATTGTTATTAGTCGACAACAATTCATATGATGTCTCCAAGTTAAAACATCGCTAGATACAAACATTGCGTAACGTATTTAATGCTTCCGATAAGTTATTTTTTTAAGTACACTGTTTGGCTCAGTTGTAATACATGGATGGTTTTTGAATATCTTATTCCAAAAATTAGAAATCTTCAATTTGTCCCGGTGTCATTTTTGCTCTAAGTACCTCGTTTTCCTCTCGGTCGATATCTCAATTTATTCAGCTGGTACACTTCTTTCTTGCATTCTTGTTATTGCTGTTTCCCTTAACCTAATAAAGCAGTGGTTCTGCTTAAAGATTTAGTGAAAATCAGTGCTGTGTTAATTATTTAACATTGTCACCCTGATTGTTTTTATTACCAGTTGCATTTTTGCTACATAAATTATTTATTTATCTTTTCTCAGCTATAACTAACTTTATGGCCATAATTTTGAACTGGAGTCGCGAAAGTATTTAAGGATCTTACTTTTGTGTCTTTTTGTGTTTCATTTTTAAATATCTGTGAATTGTTCCGCAGATCTTAAGCAGACAACTAACGTTTGTAACAAGGTGTTAAAAATACTAAACTCGTTTTAGATACTACTGTTCCATACGGTAAAAGTTTCGTCATTTAACCCTTTTAATTTCTATGGGATCCTACTCGTTGTTGTTTTAAAACAATAATTCTTTTGAAACTTTGCAATAATTGTAAGCATTTTACATTATATTGTCACTGCATTGAAAAGTTACTTTTTCTGTTTTTTTTTTTTTTTTTTTTTTTTTTTTTTTTTTTTTTTTTTTTTTTTTTTTTTTTTTTTTTTTTTTTTTTTTTTTTTTTTTTTTTTTTTTTTTTTTTTTTTTTTTTTTTTTTTTTTTTTTTTTTTTTTTTTTTTTTTTTTTTTTTTTTTTTTTTTAGTCTCACCGTTGTGTTTCGTTTTTTGTTTTTCTGTTCATGTCTGATACCTACTACGTATGCATGTTAACTTGGGTTTCATTTTTTGATTGTTTTTATCATTATAATTTATTATCTTTTTGTTCCTTGTTTTAAATGACCCTATTCCATGTTTTGAAATTTTGTGTAGTGTATGTATCCTGTAGACTAAACATAGACTGCTTATTTATGTTTTTCTATTATTTTTAGTTTTCTTTGATAGTAATTTATTTCGCAATGGAGTGTGTCCAAGCACCCAAATCCAATTAGCTATAAACTAAATGATAATAATGTATCGGTTTACCATTAAATGCATTTTACTCTTAGTAAATTTCATGTAACAGACTTTTTATTAAATAAATTACATATATGAAACTACAGAAAAAAAAATTTCAAAATAAGTATGTAAAGGTGTTAACCAAAGAAAATGTATTGGTCCGTATCGTGTATCGTGACATTCTCATTGTGCAACAAAGCATTTGAAAATGGTGTTGGAAGAAAATATAATGAAGACGTTAGCACAGAAGTAACGATAGACGATTAGATCAGCAGTACGTTATATGTAGAGACCTGAAAAATTCGCGTTTTCTTTCCGACATAAGCTAAAATTCTAGCAACTGTAAGTTCGTGCCACTTTCGCAATTGGCCTTTGACTTATTTGACATCTCCTGGAAGCCTCTGAGCCAAAAATGGAAATGTAACTAAATGCAGGCCCATTTCACTGTGTCAGCGAGTTGCCGATGAACCGCCGTTGTCTGCTTCAAAACACACATATTATTGAAGGTTAGCATACAGGTCAGTGAAACCGGGATTTTTTCCGATCTCTAGTTATATCGCAGGTCTTACATGAGGGGTTTATAACAAATGCAAAGTTTGTTTTTAATCGACTTATGAGCGTTCAAAGTAAGACATTATTTATAAAAAAATAACACAATTATATTTTACATTATATATTATAACAGCCACATTGAAATGCCCTATGCCAAGCTTATAAGGGTTCTATAATATAGAGTTATATATTTATGGAAATATGACATGATACTTTCATTTAAATCATTATAGCATGCAAACAAGGAACGTATGAAATATCTACTTTTAAATACCGTTAAATTTGTTCATAATATATTAGCAACAACAAAGTCCAGGCGTTTTCGCAACAAATGAATAAAGGATAATCAAAATTAGAATCTTCTTCTTGATAAATATTTTTATTTCAACGTTGCACAAATGATAACTAAATATTTGTATTAAAGGCAGGCGCAGCTTGTGGATTTTGACATAGGTAGGGCTGCATACGACGAGGAATACTTGTTCTTCAATAAAAGGAGGGGGTCCGGGGGTCCTCCCTCGGAAAAATTTTGGATTTCAAGGTGCAAAGTGGTGCTATTTTAGCAGTTCTCGTGTCTAAACATTGAATACAATTTTGGTAGATTTATTAATATTTGTTAAAGAAACAGTCTGCTAAGGGGCCTTCCTAGTCCCTAATAGAGGAAATCAAGTAACGTTTCAATTAGTTACCGCTGTTCCATTTTCTCAAACAGTTTAAAACACTTCAAGGTATAAATTTATTTAGACCAAACTTCACAAAATCCATAAAAATAATTTTAACAAATGCACACACCTTTCGATTTCTGTGTTGCGTACTTGAAGTAGCAAGTAGATAGAGAAAAACAAGGGTAGCTACTTGGAAAGTTACACCAAGTCGAAATCACATCAGCGTGTCCTGTCCAGACATTGGCTTGACATCATAGCTCAGTTGTTTTGAAAGTTCACAAATCAAAATATTTCGCATTTAACAAAACTGCACCGTTAATTTAATGCACTATAGTTCGTGTTTTTTTTTTACACTTTTAACTTTACTACATCTAACTGTATTTGAAAATCAAAATATCAAGTCAAAAACATGTTTCAACTAAATGGTCACTTAACTAATGTGTGGATACCCGTTACTTGTACGTGAAGTTCATTCGTCGTTCTTTTCTTAGAACAAATTTCGAAATAACTTGTTATACAGTGCTCACTTTATCGTGAACGGCTTATATAGGGTAAGGTCCGTACGCAAGGAGGGAGGTTAGAGACTTTAAACAACGACTTTTATAAATATAAAAAAAGGTATTTATATATAATTGAAATATAAAGATACGAAATAATATTACTCGTAAGACCTTAAATATTAAAAGCCGCCTAAATACCTGAATAAAGTCACTGAAATTATATATATATAATGGTAAATTCTATGGTAATTCCCCCTACTACGAAATACTCGCGTATAGGGAGGGTACATTTGTTTATGGCTTTCTGTCTCGTCTACTGCGGAATCATAAATAAGACAAATTTTGAAGGTATCTGAAAAGGACGCACAGTAAAACAAACCTTTCTACTTGATAAATGGTTATGGTGGTGGCCGCACAGAAAATCAAGTTTTGAAATTTTCGTCTACGAGATTATTTCACTTCCCTGCCATATGGTTCGGTAAAGTGCTCGGCTATAAAATATAGTATTTTAGCTTATATTTTACTTTGTATATTTAAGTTGATATTAATTTATAATTTGGTATGAAGTAAGTTATAATTCGTGTGAAATATTACGACGCAAAAAATGTTTACTGTAGCATCGAGGCATGAAGGAAAACCATCTAAAACTTACCATTCCGTCTCGAAAACTGTTGCAATTTGAGGCGATTTTATAGCAGAATATTATAAATAAACTAATATTTTTGGCGTAATCGGTTTAAATATTCCATATATGTAGAAACATGCTACTTTAGACCAAAGTTTTTTTAATGTGTTTCGGCTGGTTTTTGAGTGAAAATGTAGTTACGATGTTAGAATTTTTTACTAATTAACTAAGACGCATACGAAAAATTTAAAAAGTTCGTAGGAAGCACCACGGTGTGTAGGACATATCATGAAATTTTGGTACAATTTACTGTAGTGATGTCGCGAAACGAGCGAGTTGAGTGACAAGTTGCGTCTGTCGTTAGTGCAGTGTAGCGTGCCTAGTTCAGACCGCCCAAGGCAGGAAACGCGTACACAGGTTTTGGCGAGTAAGTAGTACAAAATATATCATTACAAATTATCTTCTATAACATTAGATGTGAAAAGGAAAATTATTTACTGTAATTCCCAAAAAATCAGGGAGGGCTGCGGGCCTGCAGCACAAACCGCCACTGTTTTCCGACAATTAATTAAACCGTAATAAAAAGTGACTGGTTCTTGCTCTTGACATGGAAAGAGAGAATAAGCCATTACTTTTACGTTTATTTTCCAAATATATACAGCAACGAAATCATAGGTATTGACCGGATCAATTCAAAAATTATATTTTATGTTGAATGAAGCAAAAATCTTGAGCTCCTGACATTAATGTTTCAAGAAAGAGTGAATATTTGTGGGAGAAAAATCAAACAAGGGTGATTCTTATTTTATGAAAAAATGCTACAGCTTACATCCGCGCATCCTTAGGACTATTTTTTAATTATCTTCAGGACTCAAACATAATTATGCTTTTCTTTCGGCTACTTTAATACTGTGGAAAAAAGTTATTTTCTTAATATGAAGTAACTTAATTTAGGGAATAAACGATATCAAAGGAACTCTTTCAGGGACTTGAGAAAGTAATTATCTACGGTTTAATGAAACTGTGTATTAAAAGAAGTAGACTGGTATATTGAAACATTTCTTTAAAAAAAATGTTTGTGAATGTGGGACGTCATTTCGTGCGACTATTGCCAACAATGTATCTCAAATTTATCTCCATTTGAGGGAACTGAAGAGCATGTGCGAACACCTGAGAAACGGAATGTACCCGTACGCTCAGCAAGAAACATTAATGTGTTACGTCATTTACACTGAATTGTACATGTAGTCCTAACTATCTGTCTGAAAAAAATGGCCACATACTAAGAGCTTTTTTACAGCCAACAGTAATGAATCTTAACGCATTCTGGTAAATTACATGTTTTACTATAAAATATGTTTACGAAATAGTTACACGCGTCTTCTAACATTTCGAACGGCTGCGTTTAATTTAGTTACAAAACAATTTATATATGTATGCATTTTGTCTTTACTTTCTTGTTAACATAAAACAGCAGGTTAGAATTATTCCACATTTGTCAAGCCTGGCGAAATTATATGTACTCCTGATGATATAAGCAATTATTTTTAACTAAAAATACCACAGACTAAAAAAACAACTCTAAAAAATGCACTGAAAAGTAAAAAATTATTACGTCATTTTTAGACTTCTCCAAATACAATTAATTTATTAGGACAGTAATATAAAATTATTGTTATTTTTGGCCAGCCAATGTTAACAAACGTGTAACGAAGTAGTGTAGGTATACATATAATGTAATGAAATTTAACGTTGACTGCAACTGAGCATTTATTAATCGACACAAAGACAGCAGCCGCGTGGCGTTGAACAGCACGGGACACAGCGATGGGCGTATACGGAGGGGGGAGGGGCTGGGAGGGGAGTATCTTGACTGAGCGACCCGAATGTGGGCAGACGCGTGAGGGCAGACGTCGTTGACAGTTGTGTCTGATATCTAAATTTTCGATGCGCTTGTATACTATAAGTTTTCTTTAATTGTATTCCGTTGTGGTTTCTTGGTGCTTAGAATCGTCTTGAAGTATTTAGATTTGTTTCACACGGCATTTGTCAATAGAATTTCGAGGTGTCGCTTTAAGTCACTGATTTGTTTATTTTTGTAAATAGATTTATTTAGATTTATTTGTAATTAAGGTGTCGCTTTAGGCAATTGTGTTCATTTGTAAACTATTTTAATTAGGTATTGCTGCACTACCGAATTAACGTAACTTTAAATATATATTGTCAATTTTAGGAAATTTCTTGAAATTTTTTAAAAGCTTGGCTGACACCTACTCCAAAAATAACAATAAATCTATATTACTGTCCTAACAAATTGATTGTATTCTAAGTAGTCTAAAAATAACGTAATTATTATTTTACTTTTACTGCATTTTTTTTTTCAGAGTAAATTTTTTTAAGCCAGTGTCATTCCATGTTAAAAATTGCTTAGTTCTTGATTTTTTACGAAGTTCCGATGCTACCATCCCATTCATGCTGTTTGTCGTTAAAGAGTTCAGTTGTGCCTTCGCAGTCCAAGTTAGTCCAGACCATCCTTGACCGTAGTTAGGTACCTACCTAGACCTGGATTGTCATAAAACTACCAATATCTCAATCACTATACATGTCATATTCGATTTTTCCCGGTGGGGTCGGTCCCCGGTTTTTCGTATGTGGGAATCGTGACGGATGATGCTGCTGGTCGGCCGGTTTTCTCGGGGATCTCCCGTTTTCCACGACCTTTGATTCCGACGCCGCTCCAAACTCACCTCATGTCACCCCTCACCTGCTTTAAAAACTTCGATGTTAAACGCTGAACAAAATCTCTTACTCACTCCTATTCGATTTTGAGGAGTTCCATAGTGTGTCTTCGATATCCATGGTCCAACCGTCCTTCTTACTAAGCGATTCTTTATAATTTTATAGTTGTAATTCATATAATACATGATCATCATTCAACGATAGTTCTGTCAACTGTTTCAGATGATTTAACTTCACATCAGAAAACCGCAATTTATAATATCTCTAGAACTTGCAATTTTCATGATCAAAGTTTAATTTAAGGAAAGGTCAATATTGTGAAATATGTTAGTAAGTTAACAACTATGTGTAACATCAAGGAAAATGTTCACTGATTTATACAGTCCAAAATTTGCTTGCGAATGTGTCAAAGAATTTTTTAGTAAAGTGTCTTCATGCCATATCAGTTTGTGCTCTCTTTTTACCTTTTTAGTTGTTTATTTGAACGTCATATATTTCGGAACGCTATAAATGGAACTCCGAGTGTATTTAGTATTACGGATTCAGGTTGTAAGACTGATACAACACTCCGACGTGCAGAAAAGATGTTTACTTTGCATGACACCGACCTTCTTAACCCGGCTGATTTTATCTCGGTAGATGTGCGAAAAAACGGTAAACGTTTTTTTTTCTGTCTCAAAAAAAGTGTAAAGAAATTCAACATATTAAATTTAAGAATAGTTATTTTATAATAACTTTTGTTTCATCTCACTTGTATGGAAAAATATGCGTTCTCACTCTCCCGCTCTTCTCTCTATCACACACACACTTATCCTGTCTCCAATGCCAGATGTTCAATATACTATGGATGGTACAAAGGTAAAATAGTGGCCAAACATACGGAAGGATGCAGATTCGATTCAGAATCCTGCCAGTCTAATTTCTATTTTCTGTGAATTTCCGTAAGTCAGCCCACGCAATTGCTTCCATGGATACAAAATAAAGGCCGAAGCCACTGTCTTCCAGCTACAGATTATCTGAGGTTCTTACTCTAACAATTGAAGTATCAATCCCTACTTCTTCCAACCACTACAGCATTGCATACTATTTTTGAAGTGGTGGTCGGTTAATATGTGATCTCAGCTATCAAATGCTTGTATTTTACTAGTTAATGTACACTGTAAAAAATTTTCTCCGTCGATTTACGGAATTTCCGGTAAAATTTTCTCCAGATACCTCCGTAAATTCACGGAAACTTACTTCTTATTCCAACAGAAGTTTCCGTAAAACAGTTTCGTCACACGGAACTGAGCCATATTTATATGTCTATAATGCTACAATTGCATTTATACAGATTTGAAGGTTTACTGGTGATGTTATTAAAATATAACCGTAATATTTACATCTGTGTAACTTATACATTTTCGATTTTTTTCGTGCAAGTGTCCGCAGCAGACTTATGGACATATTGCGTATGATTCCGTACTGTATATTTACTACAGACATTTCCGTATTTTATTTTTACGGACAATATTTCCGTATATTAACGGTACATTTCCGTTAAAATTTATAACTGTGTACATGAGAGTACTTCAAGTGGTATTGGATGCTGGTGGAATTTTTGGTATCTTACTAAGGAGAACTAAACGACAGTTGCTAAAAACTCTCACAAACATTTGGTGGCACTGTTAAAAATAATTTTCGTTGTTTTACGGAGAAGTGCTGGTAAAAAATTCTCCAGAAGTGTCCGTTAATTTACGGAAGGCAACTATAGCTCCACTTATGGAAACTCGCATATTTATGTGACTTATTTAGGATGCATGCGTATTAATGCGTTTGGTTATTTATTTAGTTCCTTCTCGTAGTTTTTCATGTGTTTAAATAATGAAACATAATTACGTATAAATGTGCTACAAAATAACGTTTCAGTTAATTAAACAGACGTTTCCGTAAAATTGTCCGGAAATTTACGGAAATTTTTAACAGTGTATATGTATTCGTTTGCAGAGCATGAAAACCACTATGTTATAAACATTTTTTACATTCATTTTTATATTTTATGTTGCCTTTTTACAACTTATTTAGCTTCTTATAACAACTATGCTATTAAACATTTTACGTTAACCTACCAATTGTGAATATGATCTTTGAAACCAACACGAAGTGTGTAAAGTTATAGAAAGAAAACACTTACATTGAATGTGCTTCGTTTCAGAAATGTAATGACCCTCGGGATAAGGTACAGGAAGAGTTGAATGTGCGGAGAGCCGAATTTGTACTGGAAATCATGTCTTCGCTGATCAACAAATGAAACAAATTAAGTGCAACGAATGTAGAACAATTAGGTGATTTTTACTTGAGAGTAGGAGGTGTGTGTGTGTAGACACACACACATGTTTTGATCGTATAATTAATCTTTGATAGAACGTCGTTGTATCTTAATTTGCCGAGAAAAATAACAGTAAATGTCCAAAATATCAGTAATGCAGAAATGCTGGGTAAATATGTTTGTGTATCAGGACTGCACCACATGAATCTTCGATCAAAACTAATCGTTACAAAATATTTCTTTGGAAAATTGCAAGGCTCTTAAGTGTGCAAGACACGTGACAATAAAACAAATAAAAGTAATTTATTTAATATTACGCTAACATCTTACAGAAGTTTTAAAAGTTTGAACCACCCAAAACTGTGTGCACTTTTCCACGCAATGGGTTCGTATGCTGTCTTTCTCTTTTTTTACTAACACATTCCATTTATTCTTTGTTAATGTATTTATTAATATTTATTAATACTTATTTATTTGGATGCGAGTTATTTGAATCACAATTTGTTCTATCACTCACTTAAATAATGTTTCGAAAATTATATCGTTTAAAGAAAAGGTTAAAAATGTCCTTCTTGTCTCATAATTCACAACACGACATTCTATGATACTGACAACTTACTGCATAATACTATTCTAATAACGTTGATATCGTGTGTAATTAATGAATGTCAAATCGTCCACTGTCTAGATCAGTGTAACATAAACACATATTCATACGTTGCTAGAAGTCTAATTTTGTCGAATACCGATACCTCCGTGACTACAAGTTCTTGGAAATTATCGGGTCAACAAAGAAGTGCCATGAAAACGCTACACCCAGCCTGACACCGTCAAGCTGCTGAAGAAACTACATACACTGTAAAAAAAATTTTGTACTTTTACAAAGAAAAATCCATGGAAACCCAGTTGCCAAATAAACGCCTTGTAAAACTACAATGGTTGTCCTTGTAACAAAAAACAAAGTATATGTTTGTAAAATTACAAGGACTAGCCTTGTAGCTGTACTTTCAATAAGGAAAAAAAATAAGTATAAATGTTCATTAAACTTCATAAATAACACTGAACGTATTTATCCAATAACTTTTGAATAAAGGACGTATACATGAGATTACTTTGAAAAAATAAAAAAATGTTGGGAGGTGCTAACTTTCGAACCACTCTCCCCACGCTCAGAACCCTCGCATCTTACACCTAGACCACTTTCACTTACAAATTACTTAGTCTTAATTTATTTGTATACATTCAATGTAAAGTTCAGTTAAAGCACACAACTAATATAAACATTCACTTTATTCCAGAAAAATACTTTTTAGAGGTTGTGATCTCTGCATAAGTAATTTCCGGCGAACTTACGATTTTTGTAGGTTACACATTTTTTCTAAGTTTTTTTTTTTTTTTTCAAACAAAATCCTTTTAATGTTATAAACTAATAACTTTACAAGGAATATTTTCAACGTATACAAAAGATTGTATAACTAAGAAGAAGTGCCTTGTCATATTTTACATAATAATTTACAGTGCAGGAACTGTCGGTATAGGTACAAGGAATTCCTTTGCAGCGTTACAAAGTTTACCTTTGTAACTTCATAAACTAATGATTTTACAAAGAATACCCTTGTAAATTTTACAAACATTTTTTAGAGTGTACAGATATGCAGTGTTCAATTAAGTTTGTACGAAAGAGAATGGTTCTTCAATTATCCATGTGGGTATCATGCATCAAACCCCGACATACATTGGCCATCATGAAGGATATGTGAATGTTTGGTGGCCTAATAGCTTGAGTTCTGTGAATTCACATAGCCGCATAAATTGAGCCATACTTGATCCGTGAGTCATGAGAGGGACTGCATGATTTTACTTAGCACAACTAATCCTTGAAACTATAATGACAGTTATTCAGTTGCGTATACTCATCTGCTTGAACCATTTCGAGATAAGGGATCAAAACTTCCAACCCCGCTTCATTTTACGCTGTAAAGTGAACATTGCGTAAATTTCTTGTTAAATATATAAATAAACCAATTCAATAAATAACAGAGCTAAGCAAGTAGTAAAACACTCGCCCCACATTCGGGAGGTCCCGGATTCCATCCCCAGCTCCGTCCGTTCCTCAATTTCCAGGGTTTTCCGAAATCACTTCAGGCGAATGCTGAGATGCTTTTTTACTAAACAGTCTCTCACCGACTCCTACCTTCTTTCCAGGGCGTAGGCTATCTCTAGCAAGGTATTGTGCTGTTCGAGGTCACGTAAGGCGTCTAAATTAATTAATTAATAATATATTATATGTGTATCGCTATGTACACATAACTTAAACATTACATATTTTTTACAAGAGTAGTTTAAAATGCATCGCGTTCGGGATTTAAATAAATAACGGTCGACTCACTGGGGAAGCAATTGCTGTCTGGTATATAGTGCACGTGCTGTTTATTGAGGTTACAGAAACGACCGTAAATTGCATCAATTTGCTATCACTGTGCATCATGCTGCGCCGACCTTCTTAGGACGCAGCCTGAGTGGCAGCAGTCAATATACAGAACCTAACCCAAGCTTGCTGGGACATCTTCCTGTAATGTCGAGATCGAGTTGCACTCCGGGATGATTGCGATCTTCCCTATTTGCACTTAGAAATCTTTACAGCGAGTTGCGAATATTATATTTTTGAAGAAACTTCTTAGAGCGTGTTACGTTTGTTTACCTACCAAAAATAAAATAAAAGCCTTATGTTTGTCTCAACTGCTGATGTAACTCGATACACAAACGAAACATATATTTACAAGGGACTTCTCAGCTCATGCAGTCTGTATCGGTAGATGCCTATAAATTATACGGAGAAACGTTTATTTTAGAAGCCTGTATATATTTATGAAGAGCAATACAATTTTGCAGCAAACCCTTAGTTGTACCATCGCAATCAAACTGTGCAAACAGGAAATAGTGTCTGGTGTTAGATGCATTAGTGTACCTTTGTTACAAATCGGCCACCGAAAGTTCACCAATCAATACTACACAAATAAACTCCCACGGGGGAAAGGTCTATATCACGTTTCTTACCAGACGTAATTTGCATTTTAAATTGAACGTATCATTTTTTAACTACCCTATTTTCTTCCCCCGAATAAGGCAGTAAGATTCGAGGAGTCTTTTTAATTTGACGGTAACATCCGCGTGGAATACGAAGGTTGTTTTGACCGCCCGGTCACGGAATCGTTTAATTCTAGCCCTGCAATTCGAGAACTAAATTTCTAGGAGGGCGTCCACTTCAAATATTCATCGGCGTCCTCAACCGGACTGGGTGGCAGTAGAAGGAAGGGGTAGGCTCAATAAAGGGTTAAAGGGGGATGTGAGAGGAAGGCCGAAGGCAGGCCGCATCGATATCTCCCTGCTGCGTCACGCGAACTCCTTAATATAATCGTGTTCGTGAATGAGTTATGGCCACTTATCAGTCATCGTAGCCCGTGGCCAATTCGCCCGGAATTATCGCGATCCGTGCCGGGCCGATAGAGACGGGGATCAGCCCGTCTAGGCCGCAAGACAATGCTGGCGAGCTATTCACGTGGAAATATTCGGGTCCAGGCTGTCTCTAAGTGATAATATATCACGCCGCCGACCGTATCACTGGAAAACAGCTCTTCGAGTTTTACTGTTCTAGGAAATTCCCCGATGATGAAGATCGCTTAATAACGTACTCTTTTCGTCGCCGTAATATCATCGTATTCTCTGGGAAAGGATTAATATTTAAACCTGGTATGTGCTTATTGCCTCTGTTAGGAGACGTCCTCGCCTTGCGCATGAACGGCGGTGTAGAGTGTCATGCGTACTTTTACACGCGAAAGCACTTAACTTATTCATATCACGTGTATCTACAAGAAGAACAATTATATGAAACTATGCTTCTATAAATTTACAAATTCAGAACTCTTGTTAGAAACATGGATTTCGGCCATCACAAAATGGCTAAAAACGGCTTGTAACTCCGAAACTACAACAGGAAATCGTAATGTGTAAAACAAGATGTATACGTTGGCCCTTGCTTCATACTATCAAAAAATAAAGTTTAGGTTCGCTTCTTAAGAAGGCTGGTACATAATTCAACGCTAAAAGCATCAACCTATAACTGTAAGTTCCTTTAAGCCAATCTGTAAAAGTCAAAATAAAGCAATCCTAGACAATAATTAATAGCCGACGTTTTGAACAAAATGGTTTCAAGTGCTATGAACTTCTGAGGCACAATCTCTGACGCCGTAACCTTGCGCATTTAACTGCGGCGCAATAGATCACGCGAAAATAATGAGTAATTCTGGATAAATATTTACTCATTAAGTTGGCAACTGCCATTATCTAGGATTGCCGTACTGTATTTCATCCATATTAGCTTCTGAAAAAGTGTAGAATTCAATTGATGTTGTCAGCGTTTATGTACCTGCTACGCATTAGTCCATAGGAAAAATACTACACGGAAACCCTAGCACGCCAGTTTGGCTCGCGGTGAATATCGTGGATATGCGCTCCGTCTAGCATGGTACTCTGGCTCTCAGCGCTCGGCTCTTCCCACGCGTCAAAAGCGGAGATTTGCAACCGGTACGCAATCCTCTTATGGGAAGTTCTTTAGCTGATAATTCACTCAAATAAGAAGTCGCATGACTTATCATTTCTCAGGAAAGTAACGTACTTGAACGTTCTTTTTCACGGAACGTACAGGATGTGGGTTGTTTTACACGTCGCAAGTTTAGGTGAACGGATGTTGAAAATAGAGCGAAAATTTTCAAATTCGTATTCATTTGTAAAATAACGGCGTTGAACCGTTTCAGAAATTTTATCTCATCCGTCTGAAGTCTACGTTATTTAAGACATATAGGAAAACATAATTAGTCCAAATATGTATAGAAACGAATTACTTGGAAAAAAGTTGGCATAAATGTCCACAATAATACAGTTTGTCATTCTGTCCCATTAACAAGAAACATTTAAAAACATTATAAATATTCCTGTTGGCAGACATGAGTAGTATTTCAAGTACTGTGTGGACCATTGGACATGTAAATTTTAACTGCTAACTGAACAATTGAGAATTCAACCACTCCCATCTTCTGAGATCGCCAATAGTCTAGTTATGAACTTCCAAGTACAGTAAAAAGTATGAAGTGCCAATATTTCACTCAGTTTATATTAGGATTTGACCTCCGCGCGGTAACCGATTATTTAATTTCGTGTCATTACTCATATTTTTACACCCCAATACTTTTTCGTAGCAATGTCTTTAACAGGAAGCAAACCACCTCTTATTTTCTGTGATCATTTAAATACATGTAACAAATGATACATTTTTTTTTTAATTGTAAGTGTTTCGTGTTGAAAGACAACTAACTACGTATGTTTGTACAAAATATTACTTTAACCAGCTTTACAATGTTACGTCATCGTGTAAAATATATATTTTAGTGCATTATATTGGATATCATTAAAATTAAGAAACCGTGTTTTTAGCTGCCGTGGAGTGGGTTAACTTCAATGATAAGGTATCTAAGTGTATACTTGGAAAACACTGTAGCATATAAAATAAGTTAACAGGTTCATGCCCTCTCGAACGCTGGGCAGAGGCCCACTCACAGCTGGGATACGTTTGTCAATGAGGCAGTTCATCAACCGAGACACTCCATGATGGTACACGGTACAAGACAGATGGCGACATTAATGGCAGCCTGGTGTGGACACTGGCAGTTATCGGCAGTGATAAGTAACTTCACACCTCCCAGTAAGTAGTACGTCATTGCCTGGAACCGTTGCGCCTCGCACACACCACTGTAGTTACGTAAGAAATCTGCAAATATTACAAATATATGAATGGATGTTAACTACCGCAGTTAGGTAAAAAAAAGATTATTTTCCAAGAAACTATGCCCGGGAGCCAGTAACACTCTCAGAATTATAAAAACATATTCAACAAAGCGTGTTAGTTAATTAATTATTTTTATTTTTGAGAGTTTATTTATGTTCCCTAGTTTTATGTCGTAAGGATGGCTTACGAACTACCTAAACCTAATTAAACGGCACAAACATCCATTTCCGTGCTTGTATTCGAACCCAGCACCCAGACAATTAATTTACCTCAAAACCACCGAGTGTGTATAGCATTTTTATTAATAGTACTGATAAGAAAAAAACATATAGAATGATTTCAAGTGTATATTTACGAAGTTCAAACATTAAAGAATTAAAACCTGTAAAATTGTAAATTTATTTTAATCTACCTTCCATTCAAATTTGATTCAGTGGAGCATTGATGGACATTTTCGCTCACAACACTACGTTAAGTGTCATCGTTACGCTGATAGACATAAAATCCTTAACACTGATTAGAACATTGTTAAAAAATTATGAATTTTTTTCGTTATTTACGATTTCAGCAATGTATTTCATGTAAAAAATTTCTGAAAAGGTTAATGAAATAATATTAAGAACGGTATAAAACGCTACATAAACGCTTGATCTAAAATTATTTTATTTTGACGTAGTCATATTTACTTTATAAAACAATACAAAATAATTTATACAGTTGTCGTTAGCTATGTAAGTGTCGTCTGATCATAATGTGGAATAAATAGGTTTTACCTATTAATTGCTTTACGAGTCAACTAACTTAAGTAAAATTTTGAATTTTTAACTATAATATATATATATATATATATATATATATATATATATATATATATATATATATATATAACAAACTTAAAAGTTTACACGTTCTGAATAGAAATATCGTACGAAAGTATTAACGTTATTTTTAAATATGTTTGTGAAAACAATACAAAAGAACACAAAAGTTCTAGCAAATTACGAATTCTCAGACACTCTAAAAATAATAATACCATATTTCATAAACTGAGATGAGGAACACTACACATATTAATTAAATGCAATTTATCTAATTAACAGTGCAAAATTCGTGCTGGATTCCACAAACTAAATAGCTGAAGTTAAAAATAAATATGTTACTCAGATTACTCAACTTTTTTATGTATAAACAGAAGTCAATGATTGGTATAATTAATTGACCTACTTTTCTGTACGGTAACGAAATTCTAAGTATTATAGATTACAGAGTTTTCGTTTGATTTAACAATAAGTTAACCAAAATAATTTTTATTATAAACAAGTGCCTGATACTATTTCTTCTAATAACTACAGTGTAGATTCAAATCAACTAAGTAACAATTTGTTCGGTAGAAGAAATACGCTTTTTGCTCTTTCTACAGAACAAATTGTTATAGGAAAAGTTCAGGTAGTTCAAACAACCAAACTGGGCTACTGTCCCTATATTAATAAAGTTGTAGTATTTACAATAATACTTTTCTTTCGGTGTAAACTTTGAAGCATACGGCGCTACACTCAAACAACTTGACACTGTGTCATTTACCCGTGTTCGTTGCACGTTAGAAGAACCTTCTTCTGTGCATGAGAGTAACGGCAAGTGTTAAAATTTTGCCTTACGTTTTGAACTATGCTGCGTCACGCTTAGGCTTCAAGAATCTATATTTGTAATAGATTATGTTATCACGTAATCAAGGCTACTTCATTTCTAATAACTGCCACCCATTTAATTTTTTTATGCAGTACAGGGGAAAGTACCCGAGCGATTCAGCGGAATCTTGCTACAGAAATTATTTCCCAAGTGTATAAGTTTATAAGATAATTTTTTTCAGAAGAAAATTATTCTGCGTGAAATATTATAAGTAAGAGATTTCTGATACAAAAATAATATATATTACCTTGTACGCAATTTTAAGAGTTTCTGAACCTGGCTGTTATGTTTCTAAATAAATCGATCGAATGAGAGGTAATCCAGCTTTGTGGGCAGATCTGTACGGTAGAACATCCACTTCCATGTTGTATTTCTATACATTTCGTTAAAAAAAATGTTTGTTCCTAAGAGTTGTGTATTTTACTATTATAGCGTAGAATAGTGCAGTGGACACTTCAAAAATATAATAAAACGATTGTATTAATTTGGCTTTGAGATATTGCAGAAGTTGAGTTTTACAACATACAACATGTCCTTCATGTAATCACACAAGTTAAATTAATGAATCCGAGAGAAATGCCACAACAGCAGAAAAGTTGTATTAGCGTTCGGGAAAGCTCGGTTTCAATTCCCGGCTTCGGTCGTCCTGATTTCAGATTTCTAAAGCTTACCGAAAATCCAGGTGGGCGCAGGCTTGATTGACAATGGCATTCTCTTCCTTGAGTACGCCTGTATATACCGACCTGTAAATAACTCGCTGTCGACAAGATAAATAGTCCTACAAAAATAAAAATTTTATAAATAAAGGAATTATAGGATTTTGGTTCTGTTACCATGATTTCAACTTTCCTGCTAGGAAGGACTTGTATTCTTATTACATACATTAATATTAATTGGGAACATTTAAAAACAAATATTAAATTAAATCAAAGGTGGCAACGGATGTTTTTTTACCTTAAAGGTAATGAAGCACGGCCGTATTTAACCTTTTGGCGAGTGGGTATTATGGCATAGCTGTATTTCCCAGGAGTGAGGTTTTTTGTGAAACCCAAAATGTTAACTAAATTTATGATTTTACAAATTTGTAAATCCAAAGTGGCATGTAAATAAAATTACCGTACTTACAAAGGAAAGATAAACAACAGTTATAATTAAAAAGACAAACTATATAGTTAATGG